>CAJHQQ010002984.1:0-53249 GCA_905132885.1 Moricandia moricandioides
ATCATTGGACCATTTCATTAGTATTTTATTATTGAAAATAATATTTATATATTAAATCATTTGAACAAAATATACTATCACAAATAAGAATATTCTAATATACCACTATTTATTTTTTAATATTTCCTATTTTACTTTAACAAAATCATATAAAATATTTTGATCATCAGTTTCAAATAATTCATTAAATTCTTAATTATTATTAAAATATTAGAATTTAATATTATTTAAATTTAAATAAAGAATAAATATTTTATTATATAGTATTTTAATTTATAAAGTTAGAAATATAAATATAAATTTAATAAAAACAAAATTTACAAAATAAAAAGTTATATTATATGATTATATGATTTTTAATTTATAGTTGATGGTTTATGTTTGTAAATTAAATTAAATAAATATAGCTTATTTAAATTACAAAAAAAGTTAAAAAAAATTTTGATCAATGATAATTATATTAAAATAGAGTCATATTTTTATATGCTGATAAAAAGTCATTGGACCATTTCATTAGTAATTTTTATTATATAAAAATAATATTTATATATTAGATTTTTTTAATAAAATATACTATCACACATAAGAATACTCTACTGTACCACTATTTATTTTTGAATATTTACTATTTTACTTTAAAAAAATAATAAAATCTTTTGATTATCAGTTTTAAATAATTCACTAAATTCGTAATTATTATTAAAATATTAGAATTTAGTATTATTTAAATTTAAATAAAGAATATATATTTTTTATTATATAGTATTTTTAATTTATAAATTTAAATTAGAAAGTTAAAAATATAAATTTAATTTTAATAAAAATAAATTATACAAGATAAAAAGTTATATTATATGATTATATGATTTTTTTTAGTTTAGAGTTGATTTTTTATGTTTGTAAATTAAATAAAAGAAATGTAGCTTATTTAACCCTATTTAATTACAAAATATTTAAAATAAATTTTGATTAATGAAAATTATAAACAAAATTTAATCCATTTTCATTAGAAAACATCATAATATTAATGAAATGGGTTAATTAGATAAATTATTCTATTTTGATTCTTATATGATTATATTTATTTTAATTTCTTAAAAAATATATTAAAATACAAGTAAATTATATATTAATATATGTTGCTTCATATAAAAACATGAATAGAATTTTATATATTATATATTAATAATATCAAACAAGACATAATAAGTTACATAATACAAAACCCTAAATAGTAATAGATATTTTATGAATTTGTCATAAAACTTAAATATATATATCCGCGCGGACGCGCGGATTAAAATCTAATCTAATCTATTAAAATAGAATCATATTTTTATCTACTAATAAAAAGTCACTAGACCATTTCATTAGTAATTTTTATTATATTAAAAATAAAATTTATATATTAGATCATTTGAATAAAAAATATTATCACACATAAGAATATTATATTGTAACAATATATATTTTTTGAATATACCTGATTTTATTTTAACAAAATCTTATAAAATATTTTGCTAATAAATTTTAAATAATTCATTAAATTCGTAATTATTATTAAAATATTAGAATTTAGTATCATTTAAATTTAAATAAAGAAAATATTTTTATTATATTATATTTTAATTTATAAATTTAAATTATAAAGTTTGAAATATAAATTTAAGTTTAATAAAAATAAATTATACAAGATAAAAAAAAGTTATATCATATGATTATATGAGTTTTTAGTTTAGAGTTGATGGTTTATGTTTGTAAGTTAAATAAAAAAGTTGTAGCTTACTTAAATTACAGAATCTTTAAAATATTTGATCAATGAGAATTATAAAAAAAATTTAATTCATATTCATTATAAAACATCAAAAAATTAATGAAATGGGTTAAATAGATAAATTATTCTATTTTGAATTTTATATGATTATGTTTATTTTATTTTTTTAATAATATATTAAAATACAAATACATTATATATTAATAATATCGAACAAGACATGTTAAGTTATATAATACAAAATACCAAATAGAAATAAATATTTTATCAAATTTTCAAAAAATTTAAACATAAATATCCGCGCGGACGCGCGGGTTAAAGTCTAGTTAACATTAAAACACAACAACCAAACAAAATTTATATTGCAGGGTCATGAGTGAGATCTTGTTTACGTCTAGGCATAGATAAGAAAACACGGAACCGAAGACCCAAACTGAAACCGAAACGAATTTCACGAAACTGAACCAGATCGAAATCTTCAAGTATACAAACAATTTATATATTTATGTATCTCAAATAACAAATCATACTGTATCAAGAACGAGAAGAATATCAGAATATATAAAATATTAATTATTTATACATACAACATAACTATATATATAAAATTCAGAATTCTATTAAAAGTATTCAAAATTGTTTGAAAAAATCAACTATTAAAAAGTACTTGAACTACTTGAAATTATCTAAAAATATCCAAAGTATTGAAAATTTAGAAATTTATATCTAGAATATCCTAAATATTTTAAATTATCATGATAAATATTCTAAGTCTATTTTAATTTTAAATTCATAGCAGAATAAAAGTTTAAATAGTTATATTCATTATTACATTTTATCATTAGTTTATTTTGGAATAACAATGAAATAGGATTCGAGTGAAAATCAATCTATCTTGAAATTATTCTATTTTATCATAATAAAAATATGATTAGCTTTACAGATAAATTACTCCTCGGATCTGCGATCCTAACATGTACATTTAGTTTCTTTCCAGCATGATCCAAATTCCTGATCTTTTAATTATTTCTTATTTTTTATCTGACAAAAAAGAATTACTGTATCATTGTAAAAGACGTAAACTAAAAGAAACTAGTCCTTAAACAATTAGACTTTCCCCAACTTATAATACCGACAGGTCCGGCAATAGACGATCTGCAGCGACTATAGCTAGAAGAACGACGTACGAGATCTTGGATCCTTTAAATAAATTTAAAATAATCCAACAACAATTATATATCTCGTCACTTGAAGGTATTAAATATGATTTTTAACATCCTATAGAGAATCCAAGAAGTAAAAGTCATAAGCAAGCGCTTAGTTGTTCATACCATATTTTTCTCTCCGGATGTAGATCCTTTCACTTAATCACTGCTTCACATGTTATTTTGTATCTTCAACCACCATGATTAACTAATTGAACTCGAATCAACAATAAATGCAAATCTGTCAACAGTTTTCCACTAAGATATCACCAAGACAGTAGTTTAGTGGTTTCTATTAATAAGTATAGAACTTTAGAATATTACCAAGATTGTATTTTGGTGGTGTCTATAAATCTTTCACACCACGTTATTAACAGGATTTCATGTGATTCCGCAGTAGTTGAAGTTAAATACCAATATATAATAACTATTTTTTCTAACAATTCGTAACAAAAAATGCATCCTGTTAAATGTTTTTTTTTCTCAACCCTCTTTCTTATTTATAACTGCAACCAAGATACAACATAGTTTTGCTTCCTAATTTGTTTAGCTAATACATCAACAACACTAAGTAGAGATCGAGAAACATAGAGAAAAGAAAACATATTTGACTTTGATAACTATACAATGTCCTGTATCATAGATGCTATCTCTATGCTACGCAGGAGCGGACATAGGGCTGAAGGGGGTGTGGCATGTGCCCCACCCTAAATTATTTTTCTCCCATGATAATTATTAGTAAACTTATCTAAATACTCACTTGAACTCAACATTAGTTACCAGAACCTGATATGTGCCCAAACCAAAAAATTCCCTCTTCCGCCCCTGGTGATACGGACAGTTTGATGGTTGCTAACTCATCAACCAGAGACTTGCAGTTACTCAGAAGAGTATATATGTGCCAATGAAAATTAATTTATAGGTGCGCTTCCAAAAAAAGTAATGTCATCGGGTATCTTAACGTATGTACAGACTTATGTGATGAAGAATTCGTAGTTTTTTTAAGAAATCTTTTTTTGTATTTATTTTTTTTACTAAAAAGAGTTATATGATGAACAATTCGCAATCTTTTTTTTTTTTTATGAAAAGATAATTATGTGATGAACAATTCGTAAATCTTTTTATAGTTATGTGATGAGTAAGAAAAATAATGTTCTTTTCTTTTTTACTCCACACAAATTATGTTTTTAGTCTATAATTTTGCATATATTATTCACATAGAACTTATTTCAACTTTATTACTCACATACAATTTCAGTTAAATTGCATCGGAGGGCGACATTAGTAAAATTTAATACTCTAAATGTTCTTGTCATTTGTCACGCAAGACACAACAGTACAACTGATTAAATATGGTTGTATCTATTAAAACATATATAAACTAGTGCTTCACTATATACAATTTACTCTAAGCAGTTAGAATAATTATATAATTTAATTGATTGTGGACATTCAACTTGTCGAGAAAGATGGCATGTTCGTCCTTTCGATTTGATACTTAAAAATATATAAAAACTGACCCATGCGATCCCATTATTATCCATGCACACACTGTCACGCTATTACCACATTTCTCGTACTGCCTGTCTGCCTCCTCATGCTTTCTTTCTTATTTTATGATGAAATATCATTTTAATTATAAATTATCGGACACAACTGTTCATCACGAAAAGATAATTTACATATCAAAGATGTAGCAATAGTATACCATTTTTTTTTATCAAACTAACATTGCATTAGAGGAGTCTACACTCCAGAAATGGAGTTCGTTACAGGCATAACAAGGGATGACTTTGCCACAGAAGTTTCAAGAGATAAAATCAAAAGAGATTACATCAAAGAAAAAAACAAAGTGATAGATATCAAACATGATACCAAACAGTTCAGATTGATACCCTCCTGATATAATATGGATTTTACTAATTTTCACTCATGCTATACATGTTTTATAGATACAATTATATATATTTGGAGTATGTTTTAGAGTAATTTCAAGTTTACATATGTTCCAAAGAAATATGGAGATTATGGAGTTTTCTAGAGCTTAATGATGAAAAAAACTCATAGTTATTGAAGAATCAGAAATCAGAGTCGAGATTTAGGAAATGTGTTGATTGACAACACCTTGTTGGTATCGATCGACAATGACGCGAGAGAATGAGCCGACTTGTTCATGACCGACTTGAAGCCCATAAGTTTAACATAATTACAAGATTTACCTCTGGCCGGCCTAATATCTATTATTTATGTGCTTTGCCATCTCATAGGCAAAGAAGAAGCTTTTCTAATCTTTTTACCCCAAAATATATCATTCTATGGTTTTTAGTAGTTTTGGACAAAAGATCAAGACTCCTTCAGAGATTTGTATTGGAACTCCATTGTTTTTAATCTTATTCTATTTATGCATCCTATTCAGATATTTTGTTATGATGTACTTGATCATGTCTAAGTAGTTTTTTTGTTAGATTTAAGGTTTTATAAGGGTTTGAATGTATTGCTAAACTTAGAACTGCTAAGGTGAATCCATAAGGATCCTTCATCATAATTGATCGCACTGTTTGTGTTCTAGAGTAGCTAACTAGAACACTGACTTAGATATAGATAAATACGACGGTAGGATCTATACTCGAAAATAATTTTGTTGAGCTAGATTGTTAGATGCATGTGAAAGTTGGTCTAGATTAACTTAGTGAACATATCGATTATGACAATAATGATTATCTAAAGTAGCATCAAGTGACACTCTTACCATAGTAACGATCGACACTCATTCTTTGCTTGTAGATCGAAGAAGACTCGACGAAAGACTTAGCCATCTGATAAGACTCGCAATAATAGCGGGATGTCATATATTAGTATTCGAGTTCTAGGACGGTTTACCACACATCCTTAGCATCTATATTACAATACTATAACCTGAAACCCTAGATCTAGCTATTCATTCTCATAAGTTTACAAACATGTTCTCAATTAATCTCTACTGTTTACTGCTTTACAATTACTTGCCTAGCTTAATCTTAATATTATATGTTTATTGTATGTCCATGCTCCCTGTGGATTTGATCGATAAGTACTACAACTGATCCTCTTATTTGATAGAGTAAAGTTGCCATAGGGCAATTTGAGTGATATCAACTTTGGCACTGTTTCTGGAGGGCACTGAATTTGCCATTAGATTTAATAGGTAGATTTTGTCTAGATTTTTCTTTTATTTTACTTACTAAACAAAATTTTTTTTCTTTGTCTTACAGGTGCATACCCATCAGTAACAGAAGCAACAAGGAAAAAGATCTATTATTCTTAGACCTTACTTTGTTAGAACACACAATTCGCAAAAAGAAGCACACATCATCGATCGAAAACAACACTCTTCCGTCGATCGATACTACTTGTGAGCGAGAAACGATCGACAACAGTATACCTTCGTCAATCGACACTAACCCATGAGCAAGCAACATGGTGGAAACTCTTATACTAACGAGGGATGAGAATGGAGTCCTGCATGACCAAGATTGTCATATGCGTAATGCAGCATGACATAGACTGGATGATCAGTGGGCTATAATACCTTAACCAGGAAGCTGCTAGAGATCTGCTGCACCTCTAGCTGAGACTTCTCACACCAGAAAGCTGGTTGAATAAAACCATCATGATTAATACTGTACCAACAGATCTGCTATTCGTCTTCTTACTTTACAGAGGAACAATTTTGAGCTAAAGCTTGCATACTTTACACTCATGGGACATTCAACTTATCATGGTCATCCACATGAGCATCCGAAGGACATCTTGAGAGGTTCGAGGATCTAGTTTCTGTTATTAAATCCAATGGAGTCCCTTAGGACTATCTTCTATGTAAGATCTTCAAGTACTCATTTCTGGAGATGCTTCATATTGGCTTAAGCAATTACCACCAGGATCTCTTACATCATGGGAAGACATCTAAAACACTTTCCTGCGTAATTTCTCAAATGATTTGTGATCTGAAGACTTGAGGAACAAAATTGCCACATTCACACAATAGCCTACAAAATCATTCAAGAGCTCATGTATCAGATTTAATTCATATTAGAGAGACTGTACACACCATGGATTCAACGAGTTACAACTGCTAAGTACCTTCTTCAGATTCATCGCTGTGGTTTACCAGAGACTCTAGACACTGCTAGTGATGGGATTTTCACCACTAGGAATCTAGAAGAGGCTGTGAGACTTATTGAGAACTTGCCATCTAGCAATAGAACCAAGAACACTGATTTGGTGAGAAAGATATTGGCTGTTATCCTTTATAAGGAGCATATGAAAGAAGTTAAGTTCAAGCTATTGTTCACAAGCTTCTCAAGAAGCAAGTGAATTTTGAAAAAGATGTAGAGGATGTTGATATGATGTGAACTACATCAGTGATACTGGTTTTTGAAAATATGGGAATCGGAGTGGAAACATGAACTCCTATGACACTCGTCAGAGGGGTAATCACAACCATTGTTCACAGCACCAACGATCTTACAGCAACAACAACAATAACGAAAAACTATGGACCTTTTTCTTACCAAAATCTTGCACCAAAAACTCAAGGAAGAAAGATAGAGAGTATAATTGATGAAGTTCTTGAGGGTGATCAGAAGTTGACAGTGGATTTCAATGGAAAGATAGATGCTGTATACACCAACCTGAATGATAAGTTCGAAGCTCTCAACTCACATGTGAAGAAGTTATTGACTCAAGTGGTTAAGACCAGTGAAGCTGTGAGAAAGCAAAAAGCATTGATTAAAGAAAAAATGGAGGCTTGATAGAGACACCATGTGAATGCACTGATATATGATGATTTTTGGCTAGTGGGGAAGGAGGAGAAACTCCAAGAATGCGACTTTCAAGTCAAAATTTCTATGTCCTTCGGTGGTTCTCATTGGTGTTGATCGACACCCGAGACATACTATCGTTCGACATCTAAGATAGATCGATGATCGACATCAATGGCTGAGAACCGATCGACACCCCATCCTGAGTATGTAGTATCTTGTGAAACGACAAGCATCGATCGACACGCACACATGTTCGTCGATCGACACCCAGTGGTTATATACCGAGTGCGATTTCCAATTATTGATGTAGAAAATCTAAATGCTTCAAGACACTCATCTAATACATCAACAAAACTTCATGGGACACTAACCAGCAACATGAAGATGCACCAGAGCCAATGATCATTGACAAGGCTACAAAGGAAAAAGTTTCAATAGGGAAAGAAGAAAAAGGTTCCTAAACATCTAATGAGAAAGAGTTGGTAGTTTCACCAAGAGGATGATAAAGATTCATATGAACATTCCATTCAATGAAGCTTATTGGTCTCATCGATTATGGATGTTTTTCAAAGAGAGAAAAGAGACAAACAAGACATTGAGCGTATGTCCATCAAATCAGAGAGAAGCTGAAGCAGATGATTACACTAAAGAAGAAGAGTGGTCCTGGGAAGTTCGTGGTTCCTTGCAGGATTAGAGGCCACATCTACCTTAATGCCCTCTGCAACACGGGTTCTTCACTCAGCATTATACCCATGTCTATGGCTGAGCAGCTGATATGAAGATAGAAACTTCTAGAGATTCATTCACTTTTATAGATTGCTTCAAGGTAAATTCAAGAGAGATTGCCAGAAACCTTCAGGTACAAATCTGCAATGCCCTAATTCTAGTACTTTTCATGTTATGGACATTCAGATAGACTGAAATTCTTCTCTATTACTTGGAGAGTATTCATGGCTACTATACGATCTGTATGTGATATGAGGACAAACATGCTATATTTGTCATTCATCAGTGAGACTGATTTCTATGACTTTGTCCAAGTGGTCAAGGGAAACAAGCCATATATTGAGATATGAGATGATCCAGGATTTGTGGCAGTTTGTTTTTCTGATTCTAGTGCAAATTACGAAGATGATGGAGATCCGTCGATCGACACCCAACCAGAAGTATCGATCGATAGTCCTGCAACTCCTGAATAACGATAAGTTTTTTGGTTGAAGCTACAATTCCTTCTAAATGAATAGCCAGTGTAGTAACATCCAAAAAACGTGAAAACAAATATGAGGCATCAATCGCCACCCAACATACACCATCGATCAACACCACATCATTCCCAGAGTCATAACAACCAACTACCCCTCTTAGATTCGGAAGATTTAAACAACCAGAAAATGTTCTTTCAGCAGTTGAATTTGGAGTTGTTAGAGATCAGATGGGGAATGCAAATGAATAAGATGAGAGGATCATCAATGTTTCCAAGAAAGACATAGTAGACATTCTGTAGATGACTCATGGTACATGAAAGGTCTAACCCAGTCTAGCACAATATGAGGGGCATCTTAAGTTATAGAACCAAATTTGGCCATCACCTGATACCTTACAGAAGAGAAAAAATTAAAGAGATGACAACTAACAATTATAGAGCTCAAGAGACGATGTTTGATGAGCTTTACAACAAGATCGATGCAATCTATTATCCTCTCAACAACTATTATGGATGGATCAACAAATGTATGGAAGAACTACAACTGAAAGTGGATGATTACACATATGAGATTATCCAAAGACAGCAAGAGAAAAGAACAAAAGGAGAAGAAGCCATCAAAAGCTTTGTAGGCACCTAGTTCGAGATAAGAAGAGAAGATGTGGATACTTGTTTTACAACAAGTGTTCCTTTAACTCCATACTAGTCCAAAACATTAAAATTTCAAGCTGTAGACTATAAACAAATGCTTGATGGGATGCAACCAATTTAGTAAGTTTTAAATTAGTTTTATTTTTGTTTTTATTGATTTTTCGTGTTTGATTTATTGCAGGTAAAAAATGACCCGAGGAAATGCAACTGCGCAGAGCATTGACACCTTATCACTTCCGATCGATGGACCAACCCGAGCATCAATCGATCATCACTTAACTGTGTCGATCGACACTCAACATCAACGAGCAGGTATACCATTTTCCCTTGTTAAATTTTGTCCTTATGATTTATTTTCCCACCAATCTAAGACTATATAACACTAGGATAGTGTTGATTAAGTCTGGGGGAGGTTTTGTTGATATTATGTTTTATTTTGAGTTTTAGGTGTTTTATTAAGTTTTTAAAGAGTCAAGAAGGGGATTATGATAATTTTCAGTTTTTACTTATTATCAAACCACTCGATATCACCATTCTTAGATTTTACTAACTTTAGAGTGTACTAGAGATACCAAATTGGATCATCTGCCAGTCATATCCACACTTCCTGAGAATGTTAGAAGGAACATAAACTGACCTCCAACCTTATTGAACTTAATTTGCTTGCTTTGGGGCTTGACATACACTGGATCAGATTCCTCCTACAAGTCTAGAAGGTAAGAGTTCGTGTGTTTTTGGTTCCCCAATAATTTGAACATGATTTGGTGGCTATAACAATTAAATCTTGATTGATATACTTCTAGGAAGAGATAAATGTCAAAAAGAAGTGAAACATGATATGGTTACATAAACCATTATGGTTTGATTATGGAAGCATGTCCAAAATATCTTAGTTAATTAAAAAAACAAAATGATACCCTTCATAAAAGTGTTGACTGAGAGAAGTGTGAAGAGAGAGAGGAAATGTATTATAGAAGGATGCATATGTGTTCAGATACTTTCTTGAGTAAGAGTCCATGTGTCCTTAGATTGATACTCCCAATGTAAAGTCTGCACCTTTTTATATATACGAAATGAGGTTAGTAGAGGTCTGAGTTTGATAGTATTAGCCAAGTTGTTGGCTAGAATAGATTTGGTTGCTAAGCTAGGATATGGTATATAAAGTACCTCTAAGGTTAGCATTGATTTGATGTGGATGCAACATTGCAGAGGTGATATTAGTGAGTTAAAGATTGTGTGAGTCTCAGCGATTTCAAATCTTTTTCAGATGAAGACATTCTTTGCTTGAGGACAAGCAAAATGATAAGTCTAGGGAAGTTGATATACTATGGATTTACCAGTTTTTACCCCTAGTGTATGTTTTTTAGATACTATTATATGTGTCTGTAGTTTGTTTTAGAGTCTTTTCAGATCTAAGTATGTTTTGGAGCAATGTGGAGATTATGGAGTTTAATGATAATCGATCGACAGTGAGGCGAGTGAATGAGCTGAATTTTTCTTGACAGACTTAAAGCCATACGTCCCACATAATTACAAGACTACTCATGGCCGAACTAATACCTATTAATATATGTGCTTTGCCATCTCTTAGGTATAGAAGAAGCTTTTCTATCCTTTTTACCACAACATATTATTTTAGGGTTTTAATAGTTTTAGAGAGAAGATCAAGACTCCTTCAGATAATTGTATTGCAACTCCATTGTTTCTTAACCTTATTATATTTATGCATTCTATTCAGATATTTATTATGCTTTGTTTGATCATGTATGAGTAGTTCTCATTGTTAGATTTAGGTTTTATATATATTGCTAAACATAAAAATTCTAGGGTGATTCCATAAGGATCCTTCATTAGACTTGATCTCATTATTTGTTTTAAGAGTAGCTAACTAGAACAATGGATTTAGGATATAGATAAATACGATGGTAGGAACTATACCTGATAATAATTCCGTCGAGCTAAGTTGTTAGATGTATGCGAAAGCTGGTCTAGATTAACTTAATGAACATATAGATTAGACGATAATGCTTGTCTAAAGTAGTATCGCACGACACTCTTACCATAGTATCAATCGACACTCGTTCTTTGCTTGCAGATCGACGGCTGGACCAAAGACTTGGTCATCTCGTTAGACTCCCAACGAGAGCTGGATATCTTGCTTAAATATTGGAGTTCTAGGATGGTTTACCACACACCCTTAGCATATATATTACAATACGATAGCCTGAAACTCTGGATCTAGCTATTTATTCTTATAAGTTTACAAATCAATTCTCAATTATTTTTTACTGTTTACTGTTTTACAATTACTTGCCTAGCCTATTCTTAATATTTATAAGTCTATTGTGTATCCATACTCTTGTAGATTCGATCCCTCAGTACTACAACTGATCCTCTTATTTGAGAGAGTAAAGTTGATCATATGGTAATTTGAGTGATATCACCTCCCTTCTTCAAAAGGTTGATCACAGGTGGGGAATCACATAGAACTGCCAGGGATCGAAAGTTTGAATTCACGGTGAGAGATAACACACGATGGACAGAAATGGGTTCTGCTAGAGCTAATGATACATGACTATACGCTTCAGAAACATTGCGGAGGGACAGCACATTGGCGCCATAGAAGATTTCACCTAATACCACAACCTCCAGAATTAACATCCCAAGCCGCATCCACCTTACACACTAGTACACCAGGCTGATTTGCCGGAGGAGGGCAGGCAGAGAGATGATGCAATTGATTTTGGGAGAGACCAAGGCGAGTTGCGACCTTGTTGTTAGCTTGTGCATGGTTCCATTCCTTAGCATCTTTAATGCTCTTGAGGACGATCCCTTGTGCTGTAAAAATTCTGTTCTAAAAAACAAGCTTATTTCTAGCTTTCCATACAACCCAAGGCCATAAAGGAGCATTTAGTCCAACCAGTGGTAATGGAACATATTTACTTCCCTTCTTAACCATTTCAGCAACAGAAGAGATACAGTTTGGTGGTCTTAGGGCAATCGGAATGTGGCTCCATACTTCCCTCGCCAGTGGCCATCTGAGAAAAACGTGAATACCATTGTCATGTGCACCACACCTTTTGCAGTTAAAGCTCGGAAACCCCTTCCTCTCAAGATTGGAGCTAACGGGTATAGCTTTTTTTGCCACTCTCCATAAGAAGTCTTCAAATTGGGGCCTGTTTTGACATTCTAGATATATTTCAGCCAGTTCACCGGATCCTTAGTAGCATTCATCAGTTTATCAGTTGTCATACCGATGCCATAGCCAGTCTTTGTAGAGTATAATACTGATTTTTCGGGGAGCCAAGCAGTGTATCCGAAGATGGTGTTGAACTAGTTTTTATCGGAAAAATAGTGTCCTCATACTGAGGTAAAAGTATTCAAATTTTATCCATGTCCCAATTGTTTGTAAGAGGGCACAAAATCTAGATAAACTTCAGTGAGTGGCTTTCCAAGGTAGGAGGACCCATTGGTTGGCATGACAGTTTGAAAGAGAGACAATGATCATCCCATAAGATAATTATCGCCATTGCCTACTACCCAGCCAAGTCCATTCCTAAGGATATCTCTTCCGGCTAATATACTTCTCCAAACGTGAGAGGCTGTAGTCAGTATTAAACAGTCCAAGAATGAAGAGTTCCATGCATATTTTCCCATTAAAACTTGAGCAAGCAGGGACTGTTATTCTTTGATTAATCTCCAGCTAATTTTTGCAAGCAAAGCATCATTAAAAGTTTCAATATCTCGAAACCCAAGACCTCCTGCATATTTCGGCAATGCCATTGTTTCCCAAGAGACTGAGAACATCTTCTTCTTTTCTTGATTAACGTCTAATATACCTTGTTATTTACCAGTTTTAGACCATCATTTGGACCCTGTTTGGAGTCTGCTATGTGTGTCTAGACTGTTTTTAGAGTCTTTACATGTCCAAGTATGTTTTGGAGAATTATGGAGATTATGGAGCTTGATTGAGCATTCAGAAGAGATATCCAATAGTTGTTCAGATTCAGCTAAGTACGAGTCGAAGTCAAGCATGACCATCGGTCGACAGAGCATCCTTGCTGTCGATCGACGGCCCACTCATAGAGTATTGGACAACTTCAAGTCCAAGTCAAGACAAATTATGAGAATACCCCTGGATGAGTTGATGACTTAGTTTATATGGGTTCTGCCATTGTTTAGGCAGAGAGGACCAAGTTTTAGGAGACACGTTTTATTCTACAACCTTTAGTTTTCTTACATTAAGCTTTTAGTAGTTTAGGGGAGAAGATCTGAACTCCTTCTAAGTTTTGTATTGGAACCCCATTTATTATTTTATGCATTATATCATGTGTTCTTTGATCATGTCTGAGTAATTCACCTGTTATATTTAGAGTTCATAATGGTACTAATGAATTAGCCCCAACAAAGGATTGCTAGGATGTAATATGAGTGTTTGGAATTGTGTTTAATGCTTGCGTTGTAGAGTAGCTAAATAGAAACCTGAGCATAGGACATGGACAACTACAAAAGTAGGTTATGTGCCATAATTGATTCCATTGATCTAGGTTGTTAGATGCATGCGAGAGTTGGTCTAATTAACATAGTGGACAAAATTCCTGTCAAATTAGCGCCGATCGACACAAGGCCTTAGCTGTCGATCGACGGTACACTTCTCTGTCCGCATACGAGAGTTGGGACAAGAGGAGATCAGATTAGTTAACATTTATTGTTCTTGCATATTAATAACTCCCTGCATCCTATCTGTTATAATTCACTTGCCTGAAACTCTAAATCTACCGTTTTTCCATATTTGCATTCGTTTAGTATTTTAGATAATTTCCTGTTCTTGATAGACTTACAATTAAAACCTCTATATATAGTTTGCCTAGCTTAACCATTAGAATTATAATAAATCTATTGTGTGCTCTCGCTCTCTGTGGATTCGATCCCTAAGTATTGTAATTACACCTCTCTTGGCAAGAGTAGTTCGTAGGGTTAATTTGATAGATTGCATTATTAAGAATATAAAGCTTAACCCGCACGCTGTCAAATTTGGAGCTGTTGCCGGGGAGAAAAGATCGCCATTAGATTTATTTTCTAGGTTTACTCTATGTTTTTTCATAAATGCAATTTACTGATAATTTTTTTTCTAGTCTTTCAGGTGCATGCCCAACAGTGTCAAAAGCAACAAGAACAAGGAATTACTCTTTTCAGATCCAGTTGTAATCGAACTCTCGATCCACAAAAAGACACGGCAAGCATTGATCAACAATAAAATTCGACCGCCGATAGGCCCTTCTCCACCATCATCAATCGACAGCACCAACACAACATCGATCAAAGGTAGTTCACGAGCACAGATGGTTGCGAATTTAGTTTTGGTCTGAGATGAGAGAGGAGACCTGTATGACCTCGAAGGTCATCTGCGTAATGCAACAGGTCAGAGAATTAATGATCAGGGGGCGGCAATCCCTGAAACAAAAGTAGAAGTAGACGCTACAGTAGCTCGACCTGAAGCTGATGCCCAAGCTGCTAAACGGACACTGGCAGACTACAATCGACCAGCCTATCCCAGACAATCAGTCGACGGGGACAACATTAAACTATCAGTTGCACCCACCCTTCAGTATCAATCAGCACTCACCATCCTGATTTAGGATATGATCTGACTGACCAAGAGTATGATGAGAACTACAAGGAAAAAGAATTCATTGAGTATTGTGGTCTTGCCATGGAAGAAGCAGGTCTTATTGCCACATGCTTCTGCGATTTCAAACTAAAGAAAGAGCATGCGGATACAACATCGATCGACACTCAGCTTCAACAATCGATCGACGGTCTCAACAATTAACAATCGGTCAATTTCATACCTCAACCATCGACCAACACTCATGCCATATATCAGAACGAAGAAGATGGTCCAAAAGAGATTGTCTACACCAGACAGCAACACCGTGAGTTGGCACCAGAGCACACCAACCCAGATTACACAAAATATTACCCATAAGCAGCAACTGAGCACGATACATTTGAGTTCTGGAAATCTAGAGGCTTCATCTGGTTGAACGAGACCATATATCCAGCATCGATCGACATGACACGTCTACCATTTGATCTACGGTCTCACCGAATATGGATCCAGATCTTTTTACATCAACAACTGGAGAATATTTCGTTGGGAGAATAGAGATGAGTATGCAGTTTATAGAGAGGAGAATAGAAATGAACGAGCCATGGATGGCAAAATCATCAATGTGTTTAAGGAGGACATCAGGGAGATTCTTGAGAAAGCCAACATGCACAAATATACTCATCTATGTTTTTGAGAGTATGCATCAGACATTTTCAGAACCAGACCAGACACATCAACCTACAACACACAAGAAGTTGACAACATGGTACATGGAATTTATAGATCCCATGAGATGATTAAAATGACTCACAAGAGTCTTGATGACCTGTACAACCCATTCAACAACAGTATAGGTTGGTTAACCACATGCATGGAAGAGATGAAGCAGAAGGTGGACTACACTAATTAGATTATTCGACAACAACACTCGATTAGAGCAGTTAGTTCAACATTGACCGATGACAACACTAGGCCATCGATCGATAGTCATCACACAATATTTAGGCAGAGTCTAGTAACAAAGACGTTATTAGAAGACAAGCTTGATGAAATTTACCTTTCTCAAGATGTGATGAGGAATAGTATCTACCAAAAATTGGATGATATTTCAGAGCCCACATATGCCAAGCTTAACATGCTGACGGGATGCATTCAAACACTCCAAGAAAGGATGAGTACAATGGAGACTTCTCAGATATTGTTGGACAACCAGAGAACCAGAGGAGAAGCTATTAGGAGCTTTATCAGTTCATGGTTTCAGACGGACAAAGAGTATGTGGATACCTGCTTTTCACATTGGTTCGATGAACCGCCTTACTAGTCCATAAGTCCAAATGTCGAGCTTAAGACTATAACCAAGCGTTTAGTGGGAGGCAACCCACTGTGTAGTAAGTTTTAATTTGTTTTTTTCACTATTTAGTTATTAATTACGGTTTTATTTAAATTAGGTTGTCAAGAAAGGAGTAGAAAAGTTTGAAACCACCATCGGTCGACATCAACCCTTCACCATCAGTCGACGGCTTGGATGGTTTACCATCAGTCGACAATCATCACTCAACATCGATCGACACTCCTTATGGAGTTTGATAACTTTGACTTTATCTCTTCCTTTTACTTATGATTTAGTTTTTCCCTTAACCAAACCGAACGGGATAATATTGGGGACAATGTTATTTAAGTCTAGGAGAGTTTGCTGATGTTTTTATTTTGAGCATTTATTTGTTATATTTACTTGAGTCAAGAAGGAGAT
Organism: Moricandia moricandioides; assembly: GCA_905132885.1. Taxonomy (NCBI): domain Eukaryota; kingdom Viridiplantae; phylum Streptophyta; class Magnoliopsida; order Brassicales; family Brassicaceae; genus Moricandia; species Moricandia moricandioides. The sequence goes on from CAJHQQ010002984.1 coordinate 17,001, forward strand.
TATGATCAGAACTTATTTATTGACTACCCACAATATAGCACCACTCTTAGACTTGTTGATTGCAAAGATTACTAGAGATGCCAAAGTGGATCATCATGCCATTAGATTGCATTTACTAAGAAAGTTTGTAGAAACAAAAGCTGATCTCTAACCTAATACTAACTATTTTGATTGCTTTGGGGCTTGGCATAAATCGGATCATATTCCTTCGACAAGTTTGTGAGGTACAAGTCTGTGTGCTTTTGATTCCTTTTTTTCTCTCTCTCTTCAGCATATAAAAAAGATTGAGATGATTTAGTGGAAGATGCATAGAGGTAGGTAAATTACCTATGTTCCCATTATTCTAATTCAGAAAGGAATAATCACACATTCTTGGAAGAGAGGGATAGGTACATTACCGATGACCCCACGATTCGCCTACAACTTTGTTAAAAAAAAATAAGATGGCCGAATGGACTGTATCAGCATCATTTTCCATTGATTTTGAGATTTAAAAAGATTCAGAGAAGATAGAAAAGAGGGAAGAAAGAGATCAGGAAAGACTTTATACCTATGTAAGCAGATTTGCAAGAGTTGAGCCCATATGTCCTTTGATCGATACTCCCATGGTAAAACATGTGCTTTATTTTTATGAAAATAAATGAGATCAGTAGAGGAGTGAGTCAAATTAGTATTTGTTGAGTTTCTGACAATGGATTTGGTTGCTATACTAGGATATGGCATATAGAGTTTCTCTTTGATTAGCATTATTTGATGTGGTTGCAATATAGAAGGGGTGATAGTTATACTTATACATTATGTGAGTCCCCTCTTTTCAAACCTCTTTCACAGGCTAACTTTGTTTTGCTTGAGGACTAGCAAAAGGTTAAGTCTGGGGGAGTTGATATACCTTGTTATTTATCGTCTTTAGACCATCATTTGGACCTTATTCAGACTCTGCTATGTGTGTCTGGCCTGTGTGTTTAGAGTCTTTGCAGGTCCATGTACGTTTTGGAGCATTATGGAGCTTAATAGAACATTCAGAAGAGATATCCAGTAGCTGTTCACATTCAACTAATTACAAGTCGAAAAGAATGACCATCGATTGATGGAGCATCCTTGTTGTAGATTGATGGCCCACTCGCAGAGTATTGGCCGACTTCAAGCTCAAGTCAAGAAAAATTATGAGAATGCCCTTGGACGAGTTTTGACCTAGTTGATATGGGTTCTGCCATTGTTTAGGTAGAGAGGACCACATTTTAGGAGACACGTTTTATTCTACAACTTTTAGTTTTCTTACATTAAGGTTTTTATTAGGTTAGGGGAAAAGATCTGAACTTCTTCAGAGACTTGTATTGGAACCCATTTATTATTTTATGCATTATATTATTTAGTTCATCATGTGTTCTTTGATCATGTATGGTCTGAGTAATTCACCTATTAGATTTAAGATTCATAATGGTATTGGTGAATTAGCTCCAAAATAGGATTGCTAGGATGAAGTAATATCAATTTTTGGAATTGTGTTTAATGCTTGCGTTCTAGAGTAACTAACTAGAAACCTAAACTTAGGAGTGGACAACTACGAGAGTAGGTTTTGTGCCATAATTGAATCCATTGAGCTAGGTTGTTAGATGCATGTGAGAGATGGTCTAATTAACATAGCGCACAAACTTCCTGTCCGATTAGCGTTAATCGACACTAGGTCTTAGCCGTCGATCGACGGTACACTTCTCTGTCCGCATATGGGAGTTGGGACAAGAGGGGGTCGGACTAGTTAACATTTATTGTTCTCGCATATTAATAATTTCATGTATCATATCCATTATAACTCACTTGCCTGAAACCCTTGTTCTACCACTTTTCCATATTTGCATCCGCTTAGTATTTTAGATAATTTTTTATTCCTGATAGTCTTACAATGAAAACCTATATTTATAGTTTGCCTACTAGCTTAACCAATAGAATTATAATAAATATATTGTGTGCCCTTGCTCTCTGTGGATTCGATCTCTAACTACTCCAATTTGACCTCTTTTAGCAAGAGTAGTTTGTAGTGTTAATTTTAGAGATTGCATTATTAAGAATATAAAATTTAACCCGCACGCTGTTAGAGTCCCAACAAAACCGTTTAAGAAGCGACTTGATTTTTTTACACAAGGTGTGATACCCCTAATCTGGTCTAAGTACAAGTTGACTCGACTAGCCGTGCAACAATCAAACAAGAACATGCACAACCAATCACTAGTAAGTTAAATCAAACTGAGAGGCCACAATGTGTACCTCAACGCTTAACCCAAAATTCCCAGAATAAATCCACGTACCTTAGGTTAATTGCCTAAGTACACATATCCTATTAGGTACAACCCAAGGCTTTTCAACCCGACTGAGTAATACCCAATAGTTGGTTTGTCTGGACAAAGACTAATATGATATGGAACCTGTATTTTAAAAGCATTCTTTATAAATTATATATTTATTCATTCAAATGCAAATGTCATAGATTAACCTCGAGGTTTCCGGTAAACAAACTTTATATATAAGATATAACAAAACTACTTTGCAAGGATAATAAACTACCACTGGCAAATGATCAAATGATGTTCCTTTCCATCCTATAGTAAAGGTCTCCCGCCTACTAGTTACATGCATATCAAATAAGTCATGAGTAACTAGTTTACTCAGTGAGTCTAGTCCCCCACCCCAACATTTATCAATAATAACCCGAGCAATCAACTCCATTTGTATGCAGTGGAAATATATTCCATAATTATATATATAAGGATTTCCATTCCATCACTGTGAATCCTATCTTGAACATCACTTCACCCTCCCTTCACATATACTCATAATATATATATACTAAACCCGAAGAACTACGAAGGCTAACCAAGCTTAGCAGGAAAGTGAATATAACCATCATCTTCATCAGACATTCCACGATAGAACATCTAACGCTGCATGCAGTTACACTGCCTCCAGGGTGAGACCCCATCATCGTGTCTTCGTGACCTTGTTTTATATCGCAGGACCAGTTTACGGTAATGCGGGGATTTTAGTGAGAGTGAATATGATAAGAGTTCACATGATTCTTATTCATATATTTAATTATATATATTATTACTTGAGAACAATTATAAGGCTCAAGATAAACCTCAAATAATAATTCATAATAATTTTAAGTGTTTACACAAGTAAACACCTCACCATAATTATTAATTAAATGACTTTGTTTATCAATCAACCATGTTCAGTAATTAAATGAAGCAACACTCATTCATAACTCATAAAATTATCAATCTAGACTCACTTTTGAATCCATGAGATCGGTTAAGGATTACAAGACTCGAGCTCAAGCTAATCATACCCCACTTCACTCCTGATTCAGAACAACCACAAGGAAGGATCTGGTTGATCTTACTATTGACCTCGACCATCTGAACCAATAACAGAATGGTTGGAACAAAGGTTAATTAGTCAGGTTCACGTAGAATTCAACTCAGCTCAGTTCATTAGCTTACATTAGTACTAGGTGGTTCTAAGAAAATGGTCATTCCATGATCATGTACTTACCTAGATAGTACACGGTTCTACTGGATGAACAAGGTTGATACTTCAAACTTCTCCGACCATTAACCTTAACAAGTGCAGTACATAAGATAATCAATCCAATAGTTTGGGTTCTGAATAAGCAACTTAAACCAGACTAGTTCGGTTCAGGACAAGCTTTAAAAATTTAGTTCAAGGATATATCTCAACTTGTTTCAGTTAAGATCAAACCAGGATCAATTCAGGTTAGAATAAAATTAATTTAGTCCGGGTTAAATCCAATCAGCTCATATCAGATTAGTTAACAGTTCCATGAGACTGATTCAATTCAAAACTAAACTAAACAGAACTGTACAAGAGGTTAGAAAACTGATCCAGACAGTAGCTTATGCTATCATCAACCGTTCCTATTCAGAACATGACTTAAGCAACAAACTGAAGCTTACCACAACAAGTGACGGTTAAATGATCTTGGTTGGAACCTCACGGCTGAACTTTTATAAAAGTGATATCAAGATATGTTTCAGATCAGAATATAACAAGACTTAGGGTTTAATCAGACATGAAGCTTCCTCAAAACTGATATGATCAAACTGATCCGAACAAACTGATGGAAGGTCTTACCGGTTCAAACTCAAAACTGATAAGTTGTGGAATCATCTCATGAATCTCCTGGACCATCTACAAACTAACCACACACTACAGACATTGATTCAAGGCACAAGAAGGTTAGGAAGGATCGTCCATGATCAGATCTCTCTTCTGTTTTTTTTTTCTCGGAAATTCTCTCTTTTTTTCTGTCTAATTTTCCTCTTCTCTCTCTCTCTCTGATTTTTTTCTCTGTTTTTTCTGGTTATGGGAAACCAGAATGAAGAGGAAGAGGCTAAAAAAATGTGAGAACTAATTCTGGTGACTGAGCCACAGGGACATCAAGTTGAGCTCTCAGCCAGACACATGGCGAGCTTCATCATCTTTTCTCTCCAATGAAGTAACCAAGCAGCTCGACCTTTCCTTTCCCTGAAAAAATCTCGAAGCAGCTTAAGCGAGCAGCATGTGACCAGCATGTGATTCTTCCCCTCCAAAGAATGCGTCCCCAAATTCTCAAAATATAGCTGTACGCACTTTATTGGAAACTAGAGTCTCTACAAGGAGCTATGGATACCAGCTCTTAACTTATCCTCATTTGCCTATATCAAAAGAACTCATGACTGGTTCCCCCAAATACTTGAACTTAAAAAATTTTCCGATTCTTATATCTTCTAATTCAAAGCTCTCCTATCCGCAAAGAACCTTTAGGATAGGCGACACTGGGTTACAAGTTTTCTGGTTTCAGCAATTCCATAACACTAGGTCTGATATAAGCTTACACAACATCGACTCACAAACTTCCAAATCCATATCTTAAAGAAACTCTGGTGAAAAAATAACCTTTCCAACTCTGACAACAACTCGGTACTAACCAAATAACAGAATCCTGACTTTCCAACTCTTACAAGCGAATATTTTCTTTCCAGCGCAACTACTTTCAAGAAGAACCAAATTCATTACTGCAACACAAATCTCGTCAACTGCAGTCATCATACTTCTTTTGACAGCCTCAAGTCTCTGAATACCATCACGTATGAAACCTTTCTATCTGCCTTTTTTCCCATATCAACAACATGGAAATGTGGAACGTCATGTGATGTGCATACGTGAAGGTAACATCTCAGGTCTGCGCCGATTTTAACTTGATTAACCGTGCAACAATCAAACAAAAACATGCACGATCAATCACACTAACACTAACAGAAAACACGGTCTTAACAACGAAATTTTACGAGGAAATTACTTCATCATAAGTAACAAGTGCATTACAAGGACTTTACGACAAAACATATATTCATCGTAATGACCTTTAAACGTTACGAGGAAAACATTTTGTCGTAACGTTACAAGGACATTACGACGAATTCTTATTCCACGTAAAGTCCTTGTAATGTTACAAGTACTTTACAACAAAATATATGTCTGCTATGTTTGATCAAAACGTGTTTATTGTGTGCTTTACAAAAGTGGATTCGTTGTAAAATCATTGTGAGAAACTTGTAAAAGCCTAGTAAATGTTTTCCTTGTGAATTCGTTGTTATATTATCACCTATCAGATTCAAAAATTTCCTATATATATGTTCATTCTCATCATAACATATCACAAAAAAAAAAGAAATGAATAAAAAAATGTCGAATGGTAGAAATATTTACGAGTTACGAAGTTGGATGCATACGCACAAGGATGCTGACGGTGAGTGACTGATGTATTTCTCAGGGGATTAGAGACATTCATGTACCAGGGAGGCAGTACGCCGATTACACAAGAAAGTGGTAAGATGTTATGTTCTTGTCGAAAGTCCAAGAATTCAAAATTTGCCCGTAGTGAAACTGCATGAAAGCATTTATTAAAGAGAGGATTTACACCACATTACTATATTTGGTTTCAACATGGACATGATTATGGTGGAAATGAAGTTAGTAGTAGTAATAGTAATTTTTAGGATGCTGGTAATAGTCAAGAACCATATCATTTGTATAATGAATATAGTAACCATGAAAAGAAACACATGGTAGATCATGATAGGATTCATGACATGATTACTGATGCATTTTTACCTGAAACCACTACAACAATAGCTGCGAAAAGTGAAAATGTTGAAGAACCAAACTTAGATGCGAAAGGGTTTTATGAGATGTTAGCTGCTGAAAATCAACCAATCTTCCCTGGTTGTAGAGAAGATCTCCCTAAATTGTCTCTAGCATCTAGGATGAAGAAAATTAAAACATATCATAATTTACCTGAGAACTGCATGGATGCATGGGCCGAATTGTTTAAAGAGTATCTGCCAGAAGACAACGTGTAAGCTAAATCTTATTATATGATTCAGAAATTGGTTTATAGACTTGGGTTGCCTTCGGAGACGATAGATGTTTACATCGACAACTACATGATCTACTAAAGGGATGATGAGAATTTAAAAGAGTGTCGTATCTGCAAGAAGCCATGATTCAAACCGCAAAGGCATGGAAGGAATAGAGTACCGTACCAAAGGATGTGGTACCTAACAATTACAGATAACTTTAAAATTTTATATCAATCTGAGAGGACTGTTGGAGCAATGAGATGTCATGTTGAACATGTGACGGAGGGTTTTTATGCATTTCATGCAAACTCTATCAAATTAACCCTACGAACTACTCTTGCCAAGAGAGGTCAAATTGTAGTATTTAGGGATCGAATCCACATGGAGCGTGGGCACACAATAAACTCATTACAATCGTGATCAAGCTAGGCAAATAGATTAATAAGAAGTAAATAAACTATAGCAGATAATTTATGGATTGGTAAGTAAACAATAATAATAAATAGCTAGATCTAGGGTTTTAGGCAAGTGGATTATAGAGGATAAAAGCTAAGGATATTAATCATAGAACTAGATAACCAATCTTCAAAATGATCTTACGGGAATTGTTTGAACAAATTCCTATCTAGTCATGAGGGTTATTACATTTTTCCCCTCCTGAAAAAATGTGTCCCCAAATTCTCAAAATATAGATGTACGCACTTTACTGGAAACTAGAGTCTCTAGAAGGAGTTATGGATACCAGCTCTTAACTTATCCTCATTTGCCTATATCAAAAGAAATCATGATTGGTTCCCCCAAATACTTGAACTTACAAAATTTTCCGATTCTTAAATCTTCTAATTCGAAGCTCTCCTATCCGCAAAGAACCTTTAGGATAGGCAAGACTGGGTTACAAATTTTCTGGTTTCAGCAATTCCATAACACTAGGTCTGATGTAAGCTTACACAACATCAACTCAGAAATTTCCAAATGCATATCTTAAAGAAACTCTGGTGAACAAATAACCTTTCCAACTCTGACAACAACTCGGTACTAACCAAATAACAGATTTCTGACTTTCCAACTCTTACAAACGAATCTTTTCTTTCCAGTGCAACTACTTTCAATAAGAACCAAATTCATTACTGCAATACAAATCTCTTCAACTGCAGTCAGCATACTTCTTTTGACAGCCTCAAGTCTCTGAATACCATCACTTATGAAACCTTTCTATCTGCCTTTTCTCGCATATCAACAACACGGAAATGTGGAACGTCAGGTGATGTGCATACATGAAGGTAACATCTCAGGTCTGCTGATGTCAACTTAATTAACCGTGCAACAATCAAATAAGAAGATGCACGATCAATCACATTAACACTACAAGAAAACACGGTCTTAAAAACAAAATTTTACGAGGAAATTACTTCATCATAAATCTACAAGTGAATTACAAGGACTCTACGATGAAACATATATTCGTCGTAATGCCCTTGAAACGTTACGAGGATAACATTTCGTCGTAACGTTACAAGGACATTACGACGAATATTCTTATTCGTCGTAAAGTCTTTGTAATGTTACAAATACTTTATGACAAAATATATGTCCTTTATGTTTGGTGAAAACGTGTTTATTGTGCGCTTTACAAAAGTAGATTCGTTGTAAAATAATTGTGAGAAACTTGTAAAAGACTAGTAAATATTTTCCTTGTAAATTCGTTGTTATATTTTCACCTATCAGATTCGAAGATTTCCTACCTATATGTTCATTCTCATCATAACATATCACACAAACGAAAAAAAGAATAAAAAAATGACAGATGGTAGAAATATTTACGAGTTACGGAGTTGGACCTATACGCACAAGGATGTTGACGGTAGAGTGATCGATGTATTTCTCAGGAGATTAGAGATATTCATGTACCAGGCATGCAATACGCTGATCACGCAAGAGAGTGGTAAGATGTTATGTCCTTGTCGAAAGTGTAAGAATTCAAAATTTTCCCGTAGTGAAATTGTATGGAAGCATTTATAAAAGAGATGCTTTACACCACATTACTATATTTGGTTTCAACATGGAGAGGGTTATGGTGGAAATGAAGCTAGTAATAATAATAGTAATTTTCAGGATGCTGGTAAGAATCAAGAACCATATCATTTTTATAATGAATATAGTTACCATCAGGAGGAACATATTGTAGATCATGATAGGGTTCATGACATGATTACCGATGGATTTTTACCTGAAACCACTACAACAATAGCTGCGGAAAGTGAAAATGTTGAAGAACCAAAGTTAGATGCGAAAAGGTCTTATGAGATGTTAGCTGCTGCAAATCAACCAATCTACCTTGGTTGTAGAGAAGGTCTCTCTAGGTTGTCTCTAGCAGCTAGGATGATGAATATTAAAACATATCATAATTTACCTAAGAATTGCATGGATGCATGGACCGAATTGATTAAAGAGTATTTACTAGAAGACAACGTCTCAGCTAAATCTTATTATAAGATTTAGAAATTGGTTTATAGTCTTGGGTAGCCTTCGGAGACGATAAATGTTTTCATCGATAACTGGATGATCTACTAGAGCGATGATTAGAAGTTAGAAGAGTGTTGTTTCTGCAAGAAGTCATGAGTCAAACCGCAAGGACGTGGGAGGAATAGGGTACCGTACCAAAGAATGTGGTACTTACCAATTACAGTTAAGTTGAAAATATTATATCAATCTGAGAGGACTGTTGGAGCGATGAAATGGCATGTTGAACATGTGACAGGAGGGTTTTTATGTATTTCAATGTAAACTCTATCAAATTAATCTTGCGAACTACTCTTGCCCAGAGAGGTCAAAATGTAGTATTTAGGGATAGAATCCATAGGGAGCGTGGGCACACAATAAACTCAATACAGTCGCGATTAAGCTAGGCCAATAGATTAATAAGTAGTAAATAAACTATAGCAGATAATTTATATATTGGGAAGTAAACAACAATAATAAATAGCAAGGTCTAGGGTTTCAAGCAAGTGGATTGTAGATGATAGAAGCTAAGGGTATTAATCATAGAACTCGATATCTAATGTAAAAGACGATCAGCTCTCGCTGCGAGTCTAATCTATTGACTAAGTCCGATTTCTAAGCTCCCGCTTGTTGACACGGAATGACCGTCGATCGATAGTCTCTTGAGTCAAGCTTTATGATCTAGTTCGATAAGTTCACTAAATTAAGTAAATCAACTCTCGTTTGTTTCTATCAACCTAGCTCAAAAAGATTAATTATGGTAGTAGACCATGCTCTCGCTTGCGCCTAATTATCCTATGATCAGGGTTCTAGTTAGCTACTCTAGAACACAAACAATAAACAAAATTCTATTGATATATCTAATAATCACCCTACCAATTATATTGTTTGGCTAATCTATCAATACCATTAATAAACACTAAACCTAACAAGAGATCTACTCATTTATGATCTTTGTCACATAAATCATAGATGAATAGAAAAGATATAATATAAAACAAAAATAGTTCCAGGAGGAATGTGAAGGAGTTCCTCCCTTCTCTCCTAACCATATAACAATGAATAAACGAAAGCTTGCTAAGCATAGCCATCAACAATGTCTTGGAAAACATATAAATAGGGTTTTAGGTCGTCCATTGGTATTTTGGTAATTTGTGTTAGCTTCTGGGCTTAAGTCGGTCTTGAAACAAGTCGGGTCTGTCTTTTGGGATCACCGTCGATAGACACCAAGGCTGTGCCGTTGATCGGCACTCATCCATCTTCTCGACAGCTTTCTCTCACGAGGCAGACATACCACTCTTCAGTAAATTGAGCATAAGTTTAGCTGTAGGATCCTGATTACCTCAAACCACTGGCATTATAAAGCTAACTCAAAGCTCTATCTTCTGTAAAAATATTAGATCAATGTCACAGTGGGAAGGTCTCCGTACATAGCTAAACATCTGACGCATCTGCGCAGTTTTGCATCTCTAAAAGCTTTAGAATCACCAAAGTTCTCCAGAACGTACCTGAACCTGAAAATACTCTAAAACATACTCCAAAAATATATAATAGACTCTAAATAAGGCTGATATCATGGCACAATAGTGGTAAATATCAGGCCCTATCAACTCCCCCAGACTTAACGTTTTGCTTGTCCTCAAGCAAACAAGGCAGCATGTGAAAGAGGTTTGAAAAGCGAGGACTCACATAATGTCTAAGTATAAATGTCACCCTACTTTGTTGCAATCACATCCTATCAAGTCAATCACAGAGAAACTTCTTTATATACCCTATCCTAGTATAGCAACCAAATCAATTCTACCAACAACTTAGCAAATACTAGTTTTACTCACCCCTCTACTGATTTCATTTCTTTGCATAAAATAAAAGTTCAGGCTGATGATCATCAAATACCCCATTGTAGGAGCCTAGATGCACACTTGGATAGGAGATTCAACTTCAAATACAGCGCATGGAACCACAATCTTCACAGGATCATGTATCCTCTTCACTCTTTTGTGAAAGCCATCAGCTTATTCTATGCAGATAGGTGGTCTCTGATGTTTAGGGACAGAAATATGTGAGGTATTATACACGTGCATTCTCTCCTTAACCGGTCCTGGTTCAATCATGTAACCTGCCTGTTCGTCCAACAATGAGTGTCGATCGATGTCGGATGAGTGGTGCCGATTGATAGCTTCTGGTGGGTGTTGATCGATATCATTAAGTGATTGTCGATCGATGTTAGCCTTTGGTGAAGTCTCTAGATCTTTTCCCGAAGTGTGTTGATCGTCATCAAGCTTCATCTCTAAGTCGTGATCATATTTTCAAGCTTTTCCTCCAGCTTTAAGAAGTCTTCCACATTCACTTTCCTACTCGAATCCAAATACCCAAGTTATTCTCTATCCTCTAACTCCAAAAGATCTCCCATGGTGATTTCTCTGTCTACATCTGGAGAATGATAACAACTTGATACATCGGTGCTCTCTAGTGTCGAGTCTGAAATGTCCTGAGGACAACACGATCTTTCAAGGGTTTCACTACATGTCAATCGACAAAAAGACTATGTGTCGATCAATGCAGAGGTGGTGGTGTTGATCGATGTTGAGGTCATGGTGTTGATCGACGCTGAGGTCATAGTGTCGATCGATATTGAGGTCAAATTACTAATATCAACTTCTTCTACTCTGCTCGTCTCAGATCCATGATGTTCATCACCTTTCTGTGTAACCTCATGTGTTTGTTGAACCTAATTATCTGGCTTCTTAGCGCAAGTGTTCAGTGTTTCACATTCTCCATCTGTTTCACTATATGAAACACCCAACATCTGACTGAATTTAAACATCAGCTCCTTCTCCCGGCCTTTAACCATCATTTCCAGCATATCATCAATCTTCTTTAGTCGAGCTGCTGCAGCATCAATGAGAAATTTGTTGAGGAAAGTGCTTTTAATGTCCTCCCAACGTGTTAGAGATCTTGGGTGCAGTTGACTGAACCATCTAAATGCATTCCCAAAAATAGAATAGGGGAAGATCTTGCAGAGCATGTTGTATTCAGACACTTCACTCTACTCGCTCCTTGAGACTATATCCACAAGTTCTTCGATCTGTTCCTTCGGGTCTTCATGAGGCAAACCCTGAAAAGAGTTATGAGCTGCCCAATCATACCATTCATGGCTTAACTGGAAGCCATTTATCTCAGAAACAGCAATGACATCAGGGATCACAGCACCCTGTGCATTAATCAATTGTCATGTACTGCTGCGCAGGTGGCTTTCTTCGTCTCGTAAGATCCCATTCTCATCAGCCTCAAGTATAAGAACTTCATCCTTGGTCTTCTCACAAGTAGTGTCGATCGATTCTAAGGTCTTAACACCAATCGACTTCATAGTGTTGGTATCGATCGATGACGAGGTGTTGGTGTCGATCGATACTCGTTTCTCTTTACTGTTGATTGCTTCTTGGAGGGTGTCGACTACCCTCTTAGACGAGAAATCAGCCAATTCCTACTTCAACAGGGGCCAATGGTCCCGATCAATACATAAACACGTTACTTGTGTGAAAACATACATCAACTTGTACAAAATTCAATTTCCATACATGAACTTTCAAAATTTGGTTTTAACATACATTAACATAATTTCCGTTAGTCAAACGTTAAGTTGTCGTTAACAGGTAACATGAAATCGGTCAATTCCTAATCAACAATGACCAACAATCACAATCAATACATAAACTCGTCACATGTGTGAATACATACATCAACTAATACAAAATTTAAATTCAATACATGAACTTCTGAAATTTGGTTTTAGTATACATTGATTTCATTTCACTAGTCAAATATTACAGAATATAAAATGTCTGTCACGTGTTGATTAAACAAGATTTTTATTGTATTATATGGTAACCAAACTGTATTACGTGTTAATTGTCTGAGAAAATAAATTATTTAGGCCAAACGATTTTATTCTCATGTAACTCATTAGTTAGTTTTTCTTTATTTATTTTTTTGAATTTTTCGGCAAAAAACATAGTACAGAGAAGACAACAAATAATAAAATTGAACAAAGAGAAACGAGAATAGACAAGCTAGACATTTTTCATTTTTTCTGTTTGATTTGTACTCTATTGTCTTCTATGTGTTAGGTTTTTTGCCGAAAAAGTCAAAAAACAAAAAAAAGTTAAAGAAAAACACTAACTAATGAGTAACACGAAACAAAATCATTTGTTCCAAATGATTTATATTTCTCAGTCATTTACCACGTAATATGGTTTAATTACCACATAATATAATACAAACCTTACTTAATTAACACAAAACTGATCATTTATATTCGTAATGTTAGATTAGTGAAACTTAAGTCAATGTATGTTAAAACTACATTTCGAAAGCTCATGAATTGAATTTAAACATTGTACTAGTTGATGTATGTTTTCGCACAATTGAAATGTTTATGTATTGATCGAGACCGTTGGTCCATGTTAATGTATGAATTGGCCGATTTCATGTTAATGACAACTTACCGTTTGACTAACGGATATTAAGTCAATGTATGTTAAAACCAAATTTTGAAAGTTCATGTATAAAATTGAATTTCTTACTAGTTCATGTATGTTTTCGCACAGATAACGTGTTTATGTACTGATCGGGAGCGTTAGCCCCTGTTGAATAAGGAAATGGCCGAATCCCCCTCTTAGACTTATGGATCGTGCGTAAATCAGTAGAGTCCTTTTTTTACAGCCCAAAAATCCTCTCTTCATTGCGTCCTGGTACTAATATGTATGTACCTGAAACACAAGAAATTTTTTTATGTAAGTAAACTAATATACAAAAATACCTAGACTAAATCAAACAAATTGAGTCCAAGGGCGAATCCTCGCTCCCCGGCCACGGCGCCAAATTTGAAAGGAGGGTTTTTATGTATTTCAATACAAAATCTATCAAATTAGCTCTACGAACTACTCTTGCCAAGAGAGGTCAAATTTTAGTATTTAGGGATCGAATCAACAGGAAGCGTGAGCACACAATAAACTCAATACAGTCGCGATTAAGCTAGGCAAATAGATTAATAAGCAGTAAATAAACTATTATAGATAATTGATCGATTAGTAAGTAAACAATAATAATAAATAGCTAGTTTTAGGGTTTCAGGCAAGTGGATTATAGAGGATAGAAGCTAAGGGTATTAATCATAGAACTCGATATCTAATGTAAAAGACGACAAGCTCTCGCTACGAGTCTAATCTATTGACTAAGGTCGATGTCTCAGCTCTCGCTTGTTGACACGGAGTGACCGTCGATCGATGGCAATGATCCCGAGCTTTATGACCTAATTCGAAAAGTTCACTAAATTAACTAAATCGACTCTCGTTTGTTTCTAGCAACCTAGCTCAACATGATTAATTATGGTAGTAGACCATGCTCTCGCTTGTGCCTAACTATCATATGATCATGGTTCTAGTTATCTACTCTAGAACACAAGAAAGAATTTCTATTGATAGATCTAATAATCACCCTAGCAATACTATTGTTTTGCTAATCCATCAATGCCATTAAACCCTAAACCAAACAAAAGATCTACTCAGACATGATCTTTGTCACATAATTCATAGATGAATAGGATAAATATAATATAAAACCAAAGGAGTTTCAGGAGGACTCTGAAGGAGTTCCTATCTTCTCTCCTAACCTTAGAACAATGAGTAAAAGAAAGCTTGCTAAGCGTAGCCGTCAACAATGGCTTAGAAAATATATAAATAGGGTTTTAAGTCGTCTATTGGTATTTTGGTAATTTCTGGGATTAATCCGGTCTTGAAACAAGTCGGACCTGTCTTTTGGGATCACCGTCGATCTACACCAAGTCTGTGCCGTCGAACGACTCTAATTCATCTCTCGACAGCTTCCTCTCGCGAGGCAGACATACCACTCTTCAGTAAATCAGGTATAACTTTAGCTATAGGATCCTGATTGGCCTCAAATCGGTGGCATTGGAAATCTAACTCAAATCCATATATGCTGTCAAAATACCAGATCAATCTCACCGTGGAAAGGTCTCCATCCATAGCTAAACATCTGACGCATCTGTGCGGTTATGCATCTCTAAAAGCTCCAGAATCACCAAAGTTCTCTAGAACGTACAAGAACCTGAAAATACTATAACACATACTAAAAACACATATAATAGACTCTAAATAGAGATTATATCATGGCACAGTAGTGGTAAATATCAGGCCCTATCAACATGTCCAGAGGGATGGTGAGATAGCTCATCCGTCGATGCAAGAGCGTGGAAACATTTCAACACGGTGCACCCAGATTTCGCAAGAAATATTCGAAATGTCTATCTTGGGTTATGCACAAATGGATTTAGTCCATTTGGAATGTATGGGAGACAATATTCTTTGTGGTTAGTCACTCTTACGCTGTACAACCTGCCACCAGAGATGTGCATGGAACAAGAATTTTTATTCTTGACCATATTAGTCCCTGGTCAAAAGCATCCAAACCGGTCGCTAGATGTTTTTCTTCAACCATTGATACAAAAGCTGAAGGACTTATGGTCAGCAGGGGTGAGAACTTATGAATGCAAGTAGTTCTGATGTGGAATATAAGTGACTTTACAGCTTACATGATGATGTCTGGATAGACAACACATGGAATGTTATCTTGTCCATATTGTCTTGGAATGACAGATGCTTTTCAACTGAAGCATGGTAGGGAGACATGTTGGTTTGATTGTCATCGTTGATTTCTTCCCCTTAGTCATCCATACCAAAGAAATAAGACATTGTTTAGGTATAAAAGAGTTGTCGGAGACAGTCCTCCTCCATATTTAACTGGAGAACAAATCGAACAACAACTTGATCACTATGGACCTTTGGAAATTGTTCCTCATGGAGGGAACTGACATGTTCCTACAAATATGTCTGATGGTATGGGGTTACTCAAAATTGGTACAAGAAGAGTATATTTTGGGAGATGCCTTACTGGAAAGATCTTCTTTTGCGGCACAACCTCGATGTGATGCATATAGAGAATAATTTTTTTGACAACATCATGAATACAATACTAAATGTTCAAGGGAAGACAAAAGACATCAAAAAATCAAGATTGGACTTACCTGATATTTTCTCGAGAAGTGAGTTGCATATCAAGAGCAATGGAAAGGTTCCAGTTCCCATCTTCCGATTGTCATCAGAAGCAAAGACGACTTTGTTCAACTGTGTGGCATCAGAAGTGAAGTTCCCTGATGGTTATGTTTCAAACCTCTCAAGATGTGTTGAACAAAGTCAAAAGTTCTCAAGAATGAAGAGTCATGATTGTCATGTGTTTATGCAACGACTTCCATTCGCTTTTGCTGAGCTGCTTCCAACAAATGTACATGAATCACTTGCAGGTAAAATATTTTGATTACCTAATAATTTATTTTATGATATGTTAACTATGATATATATGGGGTCTTTTTTGTAATATATAGGCATTGGAGAATTCTTTAGTGACTTGAGCACACGTATGTTCAAGGAAGATGAAATGCAACAACTCCATGAGAACATTCTGATCTTAATCAGAGAAGATATTTTCTCCTGTATTTTTTGACGTCATGGAACATCTAGTTGTCCACCTCCCGTACGAGGCATTGCTTTGTGGACCTGTTCGTTATGGATGGATGTATCCTTATGAGCGCTCCATGAAACATTTGAAAGGGAAAGCAAAAAATCTCCCAAAGGTCGAAGGGTCAATGGTTGCTAGGAGTTTGACTGCAGAAACATCACACTTCACATCTAACTACTTTGCACCAGCAGTCCGCACTAGGAATAGGGTTCCTAGAAGATATAATGATGGTTGAGTCGTCCCAGGATATGCAGTTGACGGTGTTTCTGACATTTTTTGCCATATTGGACGATTTGGTGGTAAATTGAAAGAAGTTTGGTGGTCTAGTGAAGATGATAAGCATATTGCCCACACTTATATTATTCTCAACTGCGAGGATGCAGCTACGCATTCGTTTGAAGGTTCATATATATATATATATATATATATATATATATATATATATATATATATATTAAGTTATATATTGAAGCTATTAATGTTTTGAATTTATTTATATATTGTGTATTTTTTGCAGCTTGTTTGTTATGCAAGTTGAAGAAGCAATACCAGGAATATCTACAACTGAGATGGAGAAACGGAAAGATCAACACTTTGTCAAATGGTTAAAGACTCAGGTACTTTATATGGTAAACACTATAGTATAATATGTATTTTTAACGCTGTTACTTTTTTATAGGTTGATTATGATGATCCACACTACCTGGTATGGTTTCATGATTTGTTCTTAGGTCTTGTAGCAAAAGTGACCACATCACCTAGTATTTCACACGAGGTTTTACCTTTCACGCTTACGAGTATGGAAGATGACGGACAGCAAGTAACTACGGAGTGTGTGTGACAGGCGAAACAAACTTTTACGGGATTTTGTAGGAGATTATTGAAGTTGAGTTTGTGGGGTTACTGAAGTTGAAGTGCATTCTCTTCAAATGTGACTTGTTCGACCCCGTTCTGAATATAGGTACTCGGATTAACAAATTCGGTGTTGTCGATGTCAATTCTAGAAGAAGATACAACAAATTTGAGCCTTTCATCTTAGCTTCTCAAGCCTGTCAAGTTAGCTTTATTCCATACCCAAGTCTTAGAGATTCCAGAATAACTTGGCTAGCGGCTATCAAAATTACTCCTTGTGGAGGAATAGTTGCTGGAGAAGAACCACCTTTGCAAGAAGAAGCGTGTATCACTCAGGTTGCAGTACCTGAACAACAAACCGATGACATTCTTCTTATTGATCCGGATAACTGTAAATATGAAGATATTCCCGACGATATGACGGATGAAGTAGGTGAAGATGAGTTTGGTGAAAATGATGATGATGACGATATGACGGATTAGGAGGGTTAAGATGAGCTCGAGTGACTCATAATGAATATAAACAATGTGTAAGTCTTCATTTATGTGTGTTATTCGGTTGGATTATATAACTTGTTAGTTTGGGTTTTATATTTGATTACAAAGAATGTAAACAATTGTTTTATATTTGATCACAAAGAAAAAAATTTGAGTTCAGGGTTAAAGGGAAATGGGATGAAGAATGAAAGAAAGATGTGAATTTATAGATAAGTGATTTGGGTTTTGGGTTTTGGGTTTTGGGTTTAGGGATTTGATTTACAGCGTTTTGGATATATTCCAAGTAAATTCGTCGTAATAGAAAAAACGGGCCTGGTAGTTTTGTCGTAGTTTTTAGTACATTCATCGTAATTGAAAACACGGGCCTGGTAGTTTCGTCGTAATGCTTCCTATTTAATTCGTCATAATGCTTCCTATTTAATTCGCCATAACTTTGTTCTAACATTATGACGAATTTACTAGGCTTCAAACTTCTATATATACCCGAGGATCAGTCACGAGGCTTGCCTCATGTATTCCTCCCAACCTTATCCTCTGTAACTTCAAGGTATGTATTTTTTTTTAAAAAAATTAGGTTAGATAGTTAATAGGTGGTTAGTTTAGGTGTTTAGATTAAGGAACATAGTGTTATTAGAAATTGATTAGAAAATTTGTCAAACTGGTTAGATATTTTTTAGAAACTGGTTAGATATTTTTTAGAAACTGATTAAATATTTTTTAAAAACTGATTAGATATTTTTTTGAAACTGATAAGATAATTTTTTGAAACTGATTAGATATTTTTCATAAACTGACTATATACTTTTAAAAAAATTTAGATGGCACCTAGGAGACGACCCACTTATCCAACATATTTGCATCTGGTGATGGGACATCATCTAGTTCAGCTCCATCATCTTTTTCAGATCCGGAGGCGGTCTTGGAGTCACATGGAGTTTCTTGGGCTCCTCTTCCTCCTTATTCACCCCAGATACACCACCCCATGCCTCCACTGGCTCTACATCTTGCCCCAGGAGCCGGAGTTCATCTGAATTTGCTTGTCCCTCCATCTGCAGTGTACGCTACATATACACTCGAGGATCTTCTTGCTCAGCCTGGACGACCAGGACTGAAGATTCTGGAGTCCGATACCCCAGAGGGTACTTATTGGAAAGTTTTTAATTTTATTATTTTTAATTTTTAACATTATATTTTTTATACTCATCTAATAAGTTCATATTATTTTCAGGTTTGGCGTCGATAACTGTATCAGACGTAGCGTTTCTAACACGATCAAAGGCTATTCGTCGAGGCCTATCCCAACTGGAGTATGACTCCCGAGCACATTAGGACTACGTGGTTCAAATATTTTGCGCTAAAAATTTTCCATTTTCTTATTTAATAATATTTTTTTAATTTTTTTAATTTTTTTTAATTTTTCTTTATTTCAGCAAAGGTGACAATGATCCTTAGCAATCAACAAGAGGATTAAGGCATAATTTGTTGCTAGAGAAAATATATGCCTTTGCAACACTGTATCAGATTGGAAGGACAAGTGAGAGTACTACGGCTATGATGCCAAACCCACAGAGCTTACGAAAGAAGCATGGGATGGACTCATCGCCTATTGGAAGATACTCGGCTCGGTCCGTAGGGCCAACAGTTGCTCTGCTTCCCGTAGGACAAAGGATGCGGACGGTAACTTACCAATGCTTCACATAACCGGGAAAACCCCCCACGCCGGAGTTCTTCTACGAGTTGTAAGCTTTATTAATTTTATGTTTATTTTTTATTTTTATTAATTATTATTATCTTATATAAAAAATTAATAAACTGACATTTTATATACTTTTGTAGGCTAAAAAGACCAGAGTAATGCCATCTATGTCTGATTTATTCAAAAATCACTCACCAGAAAGCGAGTGGGGATTTTGTAGATCCATGGTTGGAGAAGCTCTTTGACGACATGGCTGCTCGGGCTGAAGAGCGCGAGACTCAGCTAACCCAGAAGTCTACTGATGGACAACCCGTCAAATTGTCTACACATGAGGTGGACACGATCTTCGAAGAGATAAATTTTAAAAATATTTTTTTATTTTTATTTTTTATTTTATAATTTCAATTAAAGTCTTTCATTTTTAATTTTATAAATATTATCTTAAAAGGTCGCTCCAAGAAAGAAGAGGCGGGCAACGGGAATAGGATCCGTCAATGACGTCCCAAAGGCGACTTCGTCTTACTCGTAGAGCTCAGGTTGATGACCAACAGGTTTGTTTGCAATCTCTAAAGGATCTTCTCAACGTTATGGCGGTTGGAAACCATATTCTACAAAGAGCGTTGGAGGAGAGACATCAGAATCTCAGCGGACAAGCGCCTCCCTTCGATCATGTAGACGAGCCTCGAGACTCTATGGAAGGGAACAAGACCTCCAACAACTACTTCGACAATGTCCAGCTCTAGTTTTTTTTGTTTTAAATATTTTCATTTTGTATTATAAATTTAAATATTATTTTATAAATTGTATATATTCAGTTTTATTTTAAATTTATTTTAATTTTGGATATTTCAATATAATTTTATTTTATTAAAATTTTCATTTAGAATCCTCGTAAATTTTAAAAGGAATTTACAAGGGGCAACTTGTAAAGTCCTAGTAAATTTACAACGACTTTACAAAGAATTCCTTGTGCATTCCTCGTAACATATTATGAGGCTTTAATAAGTTATGACATGTAAGTTCGTCGTAAATAATACAAGTATTTAGTGAGTAATTTACTAGGAAATATTACAAGGCATTTACGAGGACGATTTATTAGGAAAGTACGACGAATATTTTTCTTCTCAGTTAGACGAAATGTATTCGTTGTAAACATTACAACGGAATTACAACAAAGCGTGCATTACGACGCGCGTTTTACAACAAATCACGATTCCTAGTTAATTCGTCATAATGGAGACATTACGATGAATTACCCAGGAAATATGTCCTCGTAATAGTCCCGTTTTCTTGTAGTGTAACATGATTCAGACCAAGGGTGCTACTCTCTGGTCCACACACACATTCCAAGAATGATTTCTCTTACAATCTTCAGTACTCTTCTGATCTTTCTGAGGCCTTTTTTATAAATATCAGAACCACTCCAATCCCTTTGATGTTTCTCATAGCCAAGTCTGGTTCTATTGTTTTCTTATTCTTTATTTTGTCCAGAAACTAGGGATCCAAGGGGCATACATATCAAGCTTGATTCACTAACTGAATACTCTTGTACGAAAACTTCATTTTTTTTGTATTGATACATCCTTTGATATCTTAACAACCTTGGCATTCTCATATGCACCATGGTCATACACTACTTTTCACTCATCAATATTCGTCGGGGTTCACTTAGCATTTATTTTCTAATAATCATGATTCACTTCAGGTAGGACTTGCATTTTATTCCTCACATATCTATTCTTACTGAACTTGTACATTGCACATTTCTCGCATTATTCTCTGAAATTCAGTTCATCCAATGATTTCGTTAGGTTCTCATCCTTCAATTGCGATCTCGGATATAAATGAGTAAGCCATCTTGGTCTACTACTTGAAATCTTGGGGACTCTCAATTCTCCCCTTGTAAGGCATCCAAATCAATCATTTCAGATTCTGCTGCTTGATTATTGAGTTCCTTCTCAATATCGACACCTACTTTCCCTCTCCATAAAGCATAACCAAACCACATTTGCTTTTCTTATAGATTATTCTTTCATCATACTGAAATGATTGCCAAAATTTGATGCGCAAACAAAACTGCAGCCAACTCCAACTTGTGCATCAAATAGTTTACCTTATGCTTCTTTAACTCCACTGATGCCTAAACAATTACCTTATCTTGTGGGAACCGAAATTCGTATTGTCGATTTTCAGATAAAAATAGGAAAGCCAAGTAAACCTAACTTTCGCAGAGGTCCCGAATATCTGCTAAACCACACGCTAAGCAATAAAACAACGAGAATAAACAAAATTAATATGAATCGATAAAACAAGAAGAGAGCAAAGAAGATCTTATTCTGAATCTATGGTTTGAGTGTTACAACAGGTAATCCTAAGCGGTAAGAGCCGTCGGTGAGTTCCTAGTTCTAACCTTGTAAGAATTGACTAAACCTAGTTGAGTCGCAGCTCGATGACAGAAAAACAAAAAATATGCCTAAATTGCTCTAAGTGCTATCTTTGCTCTAAGTAGGGAATTGCTTGTGTTTGCTTCTTCAATTTTGACATCTTTACATACTACTCAAAGAGGCGGTTTACTCTTTCCCTTTCGGCCCTTTATCGAGTTTATCAACTTCCGGGAATATTCTATTTTCCTTCGATCTTTGTGTTTATCTTTGAAAACTTTACATTTATCTTTTGAACTTGACATTTATCTTCTAAACTTGACATTTATCCTTTCCTGCAATACAAAAGACAAACCGTCATAGGGATTGGGCTTAATTTTGTATAAAATCGCGAGTGGGCCTTTAGGAATGTTTTTAGACCTTCTCAGGCCGTTTCTCGACTTAAGTGTTTTTTTTTATTTATCAAAAGAGCGCTTCCGCAACGACATTGTTCCAAAGAAGGCCCGAATTCCCCATATAGTGGAGGTAGCTTTAGGTGTTTAGTTAACCACTTCCATCTTATACGGCTAATTCGAACCCTGTATGAGAAAATAAACCCTTTAAGTCGTAAGGTTCAAATGGTAATTTTGATCGAGGTAATAACAGAACGAGTCCTTTCTGACCCTTAAAAGGAGGCTACGAGGACAAGATAAAGATGAATTGGTAGTTCCAGTTTGACGAACGGGCGATTTGACCATCGTCCTCGGTCAAACTCTCCCATTCGGCGAATTGGACTGATCCAACTTGCCAAATGGGCGAGTTAGCCGTCGTGGTCGTCCCAACTCGCCGAACGGGCGAGTTGACCAACATTCTCGGTCCAACTCGCCGAAAAGGCGAGTTGACCAACGTTCTCGGTCCAACTCGCCAAATGGGCGAGTTGGCCATGGTGCTCGGCCCAACTCACCCGTTCGGCGAGTTGGATTGGTCCAACTCGCCAAATGGGCGAGTTGGCCATGGTGCTCGGCCCAACTCGCCCGTTCGGCGATTTGGATTGGTCCAACTCTCCGAACGGGCGAGACCGATGGTCGAGACCCACAATTTTTTTTGTTGTTTTCATACTCGGTGTTCGTTTGCTCGGGGACTTGTCATATCAATTCGTTATAAGAAACTTGATTTCTTTTTTCCCACCTTTCTTTCCTTTGAAATATTATCTCCTTTTTTATAAAGAGGACTTTTTCCGGGAAGTTTCAGGCTATGATTCCGTCGTAACCGATTTTTACCCCAACATATCTCTGAATTCTTTGATTATCGGATCGTCCTCTACACTCTGCTCCTTTTTATCTTCTACTTTCCAATGGGCAAGATAATGGAATACGCCACTTCACATTTTCTCAAAAGGTTTTCCACTCTCCATATGTCTGATGCTCCAACACTTAGTAGAATACCAGTGTAGGCCAATGGTGACTGGTCATCTTCCAAAGACTTTTTTCCTCAACAATATCCTAATTGACTCAGTAGCTAGATAGTCAATCTCACTCTAGATAGAAACATACTGCTCTAATGAAAGTAATAAGGAATGGGGAAGGCATACCATATATTTATATGGTAGCTAGTACTTCCACAAATAAGAACGGTATACATGAATTCACAAAAGTGAATCCTCCCTAAATCTATGACGCTGCTCAGGAACTACAACTATGTGTTGTTCCCGTATCAAACACAATATGGGCAGAAAATTTCCTCTATAACAAGGTCTCTTACGACACATTGATCACACATTCATTTATTTATTCAATCATTCATAATTTATTCAAAAAGAAATTCACAACAGACAATGAGGTAAGAAGCAAACATGTGTTGGACCTTTCAGAGGTTGTGATGGTCCATGCAAATCTATGGTGTAGGCTCTACCCAAATAACCTAGCACTTGGATATGGACTAATGGTAAGGAAATGCGACTAAGTTCAAGTGGTATCCTAGGTATAGGTAAAAGGTTAATATTTTAAGTTAATTTTTTATCCATTTCAATAGCTTTGTTTGAATACATCACTTCTTATATTATGTGCCACTGTTTGTAGAATATTTGATCGGAAACTATACAGTGATCAAATAAAGTTTAGAAACAGTCGACTGACCCGCGCATAGCACGGGTGGAAATACTAGTATAACCTAAAACTTGTTTTAAAATGCAAAAATAGACTTCTTATTCAATCAAATGCATAACTAACTTAAAAGGGTGAAAAGACTACTATTTACCCCTTGCAACCAAAAAAGAAATAGAGATTATTTTTCGATTCTACAATTCGGAAGACTACATCTAACAGAGCGAAGTCTACAAGCTGTAGACTTATTCTGACGTCTATGTCGTAATTTGATCTAATAATTTTATTTTTGAAATGTATAAAAATAATTTATGTGAATTTTATTATAAATCATCAATACAAGAACAAATATGAGGTATAAAACTAAAATTTAATAGAATTAAACAGTTTAAAAGAATATACATTAGTTTGGTAACCATGTGTTGGAAATCGTTTATGGTTTAGTAACAAAAATGTAACATCCGTCTCCTCCTCTCTCGAGAACGGCGTGTTACTTAGGTAAAATATCGAATTAAAACGATTAATAAAAAAACAAATAAAATATTAAAATATTTAATAAAACGAAAGCATTTCCAAATTCAGAAACAAAATAATATAAATCAAAATGTCAACTAAAACCGAATGAAAACCAAAATAAAATACGACAATCCCCATGACACCAAACCGTCCAGATATCCGACTACTCATCATGCTCACCTGCAAGGGAGAGAGAGATGGGTGAGCAACAGGGGAGTCACTCGGTGAGGTATGGGATGCTAGACATGCAAACCATTGAATAGATAAATAGAACTCCAATTTTGGAAGTTTAGCCCTAGCATGAACAAACACGGTGCCTAAAGCATCACACAAAACAAACAATGCACTGATAGTGCATAACTAGCTCATATACCCCGCATTCTCCTCATACGGATATACGATATCATAATAAGCGTCGCTAGCCCATACATTTCAGGACCCCCGCCCGTAACCAATAAGCGTTGAATGCAAACGTCTCTGCACCACGTCCCACACAAATATGCGTCGATAGCCCAGACATCTCTGAGCCCCCGCCCTCAATATGCGTTGATAGCCCGGTTGTCTCCGAACCCCCGCCCTCATAAGTGTTGTTAATCTAGATCTCTCTGAACAGCCGTCATCACATAGTCCCTACTCATAACTATATATATATATATATATATATATATATAACATCATTTAACATCACTCAATTCATATCAAGTTGAATCCTATTGGCCCCTAATTCTGATATACATTGAATCCTAACTATCACACAAGACTCGATTAAATCAGACGGAACATGTTTCGGAACTAAACGACGATAGAAAGAGTTCTAAACTAGTAACGGGATTTACGGAATAGACCATCACATTTGCCATAACGGAGAACGTGAAGCATATCAGAAATAACAAGATCACTTGAACAACAAAACTTAGGGCTTCGCCATGGGCCTCACTTCTCGCCAAGCCATACTAGATAGAAAATGATTAAAGATCAAACATGATGCATGATTAAAACTAGGGATTTAAAAACTTGAAAAAAAAGAAACCAAAAAGAACCACTTCACTTTCACGGCATTATACACCACCATAATTATTGACTTCAGCGACATGACTTACGTCAACGGTGGAACACGATTAAAAGTGGTGATAAGAGATTAACTGAAACTGAGAGAACAAAGCTTAGGACGCAAGAAAGAACAAGATTGTGATCTCGCTTGCTCGGATCAAGTCGACGATGATCAATGACACCTCGAACAAGGACGACATGGATCTCCGGTGGCCAGATACAACCCCGGGAGCTGAGCCGTGGTGCCTGGTGATGGGGACAGAATACAACGGCTCCGGCTTCACCTTTACCTTCACCTTCACGGTCACGTTCTCCATCACATGGAGGTGAGAAGAGGGAAGTTGAAGATTAAAAACATGGTGATGAAGCTTGTCTGAGACATTTGACGGCATTACTCCTCACGAGCTGATTCAGAGTGGCTGAGTTTCGTGGAAAATAATAGTATATATGCTGAGTTTCGTGGAAAATAATATATATATATATATATATATATATGAGTACAAGAATATACGGCCAGGGTTAGAAAATAAATTGGCTTGCTTTGGTTTTGCAAATGTTTTGGTTTAATTTTAAATAAAAATTAATAATGAGAAAAAAAGAAAATCAAACCGGACTAGAGAAATCCAGATCGCTACAATTCTCCCCCAATTAATCGGAATGCGCCCCGAGTTCCAAAAAGGTGTGGGAAGAACTTCAATGGTTATGGAGAAAAGAAGAATATGAGGTAAGAGTCAATGGAAACAAATGAAAACTTGGTCTTCTCCTGCGAAAATAAAGAGTTAGAAATCCTAACAACTAACCAAGTGATACTCGACAGATGGGTTTCATAATTCTTTTTTTTTTAAATTCCCAATCTTGAAAACATTAAAATCGTTGAAAATCGAGTTCCACAAATAGCCATCCCAGGTTGGATCCGGAACGGAACCTATTCTGATATCAAATTGTAACACCCGTCTCCTCCTCTCTCGAGAAAGGCGTGTTACTTACGTAAAATATCGTATTAAATCGATTTATAAAAAAAGCAAATAAAATATTTAAAAAATTAATAAAATAAAACCATTTCCAAATTTAGAAACCGAAATAATATAAATCAAAATTTCAACTAAAACCGAATGAAAACCAAAATAAAATACGACAATCTCCAAGACACCAAACCGTCCAGATATCCGACTACTTATCATGCTCATCTACAAGGGGAAAAAAGAGGGGTGAGCAACAGGGGAGTCACTCAGTGAGGTGTGGGATGCTAGACACACAAACCACTGACTAAATAAATAGAACTCCCACTTTGGAAGTTTAGCCCTAGCATGAACAAACACGATGCCTAAAGCATCAAACAGAACAAACAATGCGCTGATAGTGCATAACTAGCTCATACACCCCGCATTCTCCTCATACGGATATACGATATCATAATAAGCGTCACTACCCCATACATCTTTGGACCCCCACCCGTAACCAATAAGCGTCGAATGCAAACGTCTCTGCACCACGTCCCACACAAATATGCGTCGATAGCCCAAACGTCTCTGAGCCCCCGCCCTCAATATGCGTCGATAGCGCGGATGTCTCCGAACTCCCGCCCTCATAAGCGTCGCTAATCCAGATCTCTCTGAACAGCCCCCCTCGTCACATAGTCCCTACTCATAGCTATGTATATATATATAACATCACTCAATCCATATCAAGTTGAATCCTATTGGCCCCTAATTTCGATATATATTGAATCCTAACTATCACACAAGACTCGATTAAATCAGACGGAACATGTTTAGAAACTAAACGACGATGGAAAGAGTTCTAAACTAGTAACGGGATTCACGTAATAGACCCTCACCTTTGCCATAACGGAGAACATGAAGCATATCGGAAATAACAAGATGACTTGAACAACAAAACTAAGGGTTTCGCCGTGGGCCTCACTTCTCGCCAAGCCATACTAGATAGAAAATGATTAAAGATCAAACATGATGCATGATTAAAACTAGGGATTTAAAAACTTGAAAAAAAAGAAACCAAAAAGAACCACTTCACTTTCACGGCATTATACACCACCATAATTATTGACTTCAGCGACATGGCTTACGTCAACGGTGGAACACGATTAAAAGTGGTGATAAAAGATTAACTGAAACTGAGAGAACAAAGCTTAGGACGCAAGAAAGAACAAGATTGTGATCTCACTTGCTCGGATCAAGTCGACGATGAACAACGACACCTCGAACAAGGACGACATGGATCTCTGGTGGCCTGATACAACCCTGGGAGATGAGCCGTGGTGCCTGGTGATGGGGACAGAATACAACCCCTCCGGCTTCACCTTTACCTTCACCTTCACGGTCACGTTCTCGATCACATGGAGGTGAGAAGAGGGAAGTTGAAGATTAAAAACATGGTGATGAAGCTTGTGTTAGTGTAAGATAAGCAAGCTATGCGATGTAGAACACACAGTAGTACAGGGTTAATCAATTCCAAAACCACGACTATATTTATTCTTTTAAAAGCTCATACTTGTTCTTCTTAAAAGAAATAAACCAAACAAGCTCAAGACACCCCTCGACTTGTTTGCTAGTCTTACTCGTTCAGAGACCTAAGCTAGACTCTGAACCACTTAAGCCCTTAACCCCTAGATGCTTTGCTTCTCCTTATTCGGACGTACAAAAACTCTCTATTGCTAAAAGCTCTCCCTGTGTGTTAGCCGACTACAACCCAGTCGACTCTCTCTTTATACCTAGAGAGAAAAACCCTAAAACTACCCAAATGGCAACTTTCCATTTTCTGTTTCAGCGAATAAGACAACCTTCTTCTTTTCTTCATCGGTTGCTTATTCTTCCCTGTGTGTTAGCCGACTACAACCCAGTCGACTCTCTCTGTATACCTAGAGAGAAAAACCCTAAAACTACCCAAATGGAAACTTTCCATTTTCTGCTTCAGCGAATAAGACAACCTTCTTTTTTCTTCATCGGTTGCTTATTCTTCACTCCTTTTTCTTAACGTCCACGCCTTGATAAATATCTTCATATCTTTACCAAAGGCTCCTTCCTTTTCTTGCATTTGTCTTCACACGTGCTTCTCATGATCCATCTCTCTGATGCAGTAGTCCATGTCGCACTTCATGAACTACTTCTGCTCTGCTACATCATCTTCTTCACCATACATCTTCACGTGCTTCTCATGATCCATCTCTCTGATGCAGTAGTCCATGTCGTACTTCATGCACTACTTCTGCTCTGC
Source organism: Moricandia moricandioides (assembly GCA_905132885.1). Lineage (NCBI taxonomy): Eukaryota > Viridiplantae > Streptophyta > Magnoliopsida > Brassicales > Brassicaceae > Moricandia > Moricandia moricandioides. Next base: position 45,826 of record CAJHQQ010002984.1, read on the forward strand.
TACATCATCTTCTTCACCATACATCTTCAATCTCCCCCTTTTTAATTCGTCGTCTCACAAGTACCTGAGATAGAAGACATGGCAACCACAACACCACCAATGCATATTATCAAAGGATAACATATACAAATGCTCCCCCATAAACTATAGCATATACAAATGCTCCCCCATAAACTTAGTCTTCTGCATCTCAGTCCTCTTCTTCTCCCCCTGCTTGTGAGCACACGGATTAAAAACAACAGGAGACATCAATACTTCATAACGAGAGACCGGTACTAATTTGCTACAGCACTCTGAAGATCCTGAACGATCTCAGCTAAAGCCTGAAGAGCTCGAGTTCAGTCCTGTAGTGCCACTTGCAGATCAACCCTGGTGAGTGGTCCATGAGGTATGAAAACTGATCCAAGCTCATAACCGATACTCAGCGTGGTCTAGTTTTGGAGCTAAGTGTAGCAGTCCGTGGAACAGGAGTTGGAGCAGGAGCTGGCTGATGTGTTGTCCTAGCAAAGCTTCTCTTCGATTCAGCTTTGGCAGGTGCCTTTCCTTTAGTTACTCGTTGCTCAGAGCTTTCTCCGTGTCTACAAGCACTAGAGGCAGAGCAGACTCATCCTTATCTTTCGGTGATTCATATCTGATCGGAGCATCTGGCACGGCAGTACTTGAAGATTCCTTCTGCGGCTTCGGATCTGCTACAGGTTCTTTGCAAATGGATCTATTTCAAGACCAAGAGTCCTTTCATCACTCTCCTCCGATTGCGCTTTCTCATTCGCAGTGTTGAAGGACTCGAGCTCTTTGGCTACTTCAGGAAGAGCTGTAGACACTGGCAGATCATTTCTCGGCGGAGGCGATTCAGGTTCACCATCAGAGAGTGACCTTCGACTTGCTTCAGCCTCTGCATGCTTCTCTACCTTGGATGATTCGCCTTGTTGAGTTGAGTTCTTGGCTTTTCCCATTATAGAAGTTGGTTTCTTTGCTTGATTTGCGAGGGAGATGAAGCGAGGCTGCGAGATTTAGCTTCTCAAGCACGATGAAGATTTTTAGGGTTTGTGTCCCACTACTTCCCTTAACTAAATAAGGCTGAATCAACTTTTCTGATATAGCACATCTGGTCCCTGACTTTTTATCCTCTCCTTTGTATGCCTACAACATTTAATTTCTCTCATCCAAACACATAAGCATTAGGCACATTCGTGAATTAATGTTGTATCATCAGACTTTCAATATAGTAATAAAACACGAGTCACAACTCACAATTGGCTGATTCAAGATTAATATAGAGCATTAGATCAGTTTATTTACCATTTATGTGATGTGCTTCATGAGTTGACTCAGTGCTTGATTCAGGCTGCACATATAACTCTTTCTAGATCTTATACTCTGGTGCTCCCGATTGTCTTTTTATGGCTAGCTTTCACATTGCTATGCCTTCATCAATACTGCTGGTTTTTATTCTTTATTCTCGCGCTGTGAAACCCCTGTTATTTCCCATCATGAATCTATCAATTTTTTTCTTTTCCCCTTTTTTTTATTGAGCATCTTTCTGAAACATTTCTGGCTCTTTTTAATGAGAGGGGGGGGCACAGATTGACGTGAAACCTGTACCATTACAGTATTGACGGCATACCAAGCAGCTCTTTTCCACAACGTTCTCAGGTTCCAAAACCAATCTGAATCATATGTACATCCCGAACCAGCACCTGCACTACTCTCTGCACAACTTGACTCAACAATCAAGGTTACACACACCAATTGCATTTATTAGTGTGATAGAACGATTAAATTCAAGAGATTTAGTGCATATATCATCCAACTGCAAATCAGTAACTACATGTCCGATTACTACCTGATTGTCTTCAACTAATTCTCTGATGAAGTGGTGCATGATGTCAATGTGCTTCGTCCTTGAATGTTGGACCGGATTCCTTGAGATATCAATTGCACTTTTGTTGTCACAATACACAAGAAAGGGACCTGAGTGCATTCCATAATCAGCTGACATCTGCTTCATCCAGATAAGTTGTGAACAGTAGTTACCCATGGCAATGTATTCTGCTTCTGCCGTAGAGAGTGATACAGAGTTTTGCTTCTTGCTCAGCCACGAGATAAGATTGTTTCCAAGAAAGAAACATCCTCCTCTGGTACTTTTCCTGTCATCAGCACATCCTGCCCAGTTCGCATCACTATACCCCACCAAGTTCTTGTTGGAATTCTTTAAGTAATACACATCCAAGCCCTCTGTTCCTCTGACGTACTTGATGATTCGCTTTACTGCATCCAAGTGTGATACCTTAGGCTTGGCTTGATATCTTGCACACACACCAACACTGAATGATAAATCTGGTCGAGTAGCAGTCAAGTATAACAGACTACCAATCATCCCTCGATAGAGCTTAGCATCAACATCTTCTCCAGCTTCATCTCTTGCAAGTTTCAGTGATGTACTCATAGGTGTCTTTGAAACTTTGGAGTTCTCAATTCGCCACACATACTCATTTCAAACTCTTGAGTCATATTCTGAACAAACTCATCAACCAGCTTCTGTGACGTCCCTCCAAAGATAATATCATCCACATAGATTTGGACAATAATTATATCCTTCTCCACTTCTTTGAAGAATAACGTCTTGTCTATACTCCCTCTGATGTACTCAGCTTTCAACAAAAATCCTGTGAGCCTTTCATACCATGCACGAGGTTCTTGCTTCAGCTCATACAAAGCTTTCTTCAGTCGGTAGACATAGTCTTGATGCACTGGATCTTCAAATCCCTTCGGTAGCTCAACATAAACTTCCTCCTGAAGTACTCCATTGAGAAAAGCACTTTTCACATCCATTTGATACACTTTGAAGTTTAGTATGCACACAATCCCCAGAAACAACTGAATGGATTCCAATCTTGCAACCAGAGCAAATGTCTCTTCAAAGTTTACTCCTTCAATCTGTGAGTATCCCTGAGCCACAAGTCTTACCTTGTTGCGAACCACTTTTCCATGCTCATCAGTCTTGTTCTTGAAGATCCATTTAGTTCCAACCATGTTTACTCCTTCAGGTCGAGCAACAATTTCCCACACATCATTCCTAGTGAATTACTCAAGTTCCTCCTCCATTGAGACAATCCAATATTCATTACGAAGTGCTTCAGTGTGTGTCTTTGGTTCAATTGATGAGACAAAGCATGCGAACTGCACCATTTCTCTGAAATTGATGACTTTGCCACGAGTCTTCCGTTCTTCTTCAATGCCTCCAATCACGTCTGACTTCGAGTGATTACGATGATCTTGCTGAATCACCGGTTGAGGTACTGTATCCGCCATTGGACCTTCCTCAATCGTTTCTTTAGTAGCTCCTGTTGAGTCATCTTCATCACCTTCATCTGACTCCAAATCTCTTCCTACAACCACTGATAGATCGTCAAACACAACATTAACTGATTCTACAATCGTTTCTGACCGCTTGTTGTAGTCCCGGTAAGCTGAACTAGACTGTGCATAACCCAGAAAGGATCCCTCGTCACTTCTTGAGTCAAATTTCCCGAGGTAGTTCTTGTCATTCAATATGTAGCACCATGAAGCATTGCCCTTCCAATCTCCTGTAATGTCCTATTCTTCCTTTCCACCACTCCATTCTGTTGAGGTATCCTTGGTGCCGCAATCTGGTGAGTTACTCCTTTTAATTCAAGGAAGGTAGTCATGACTTCATTCTCAAGCTCACCACCATGATCACTGCGTATCTTCTTGATTCTTCCTTTTTCATTTATGAGTTAGAGAGCCCAGATTCTGAAATTCTCAGGAGCTTCTGACTTTTCCTTGAGAAACCTCACCCACGTGCATCTGGTGTAGTCATCTACAAGCACGAACACATATCTCCTTCCTCCGATACTTTCTGTTTGCATAGGACCCATGAGATCCATGTAAACTAGATCCAGAGGTGCCTTTGCTTGAATATCCAGTACCTTCATGTGTTGTATTTTTGACTTGTTTTCCCTCATTGCATGCACCACACACCATCTTGTCATCGATCTTGAGTTTGGGTACTCCTCGAACCATGTCGTTGTGGACTAGATTCTTCATATTCCTGAAGTTCATATGCCCCAATCGTCGATGCCACAGATCAACATTTCCCTGAGCTGATAAACATTTAACCTTTTTCTCCCACATGTAGCAGTTGTTGTTGGATCTGACACCTTGTAGTACTGTCACCCCATACTGGTTTATAGCACGACAATCAATTGCTGAGAAACTCACCGTAAGTCCATCATCACACAGCTGACTTACGCTTATCAGGTTAGCTTTCAATCCTTTGACAAAGTGGACATTGACCAATCTAGGTACTTCTGAACTACATGTTGTCCCTTTGCCTTGAATGACTCCACAACCTCCATCTCCAAAGGTTACTTTTCCTCCTTTTACTTTAGACACTTTGTCTAGATACTCAATGTTTCCCGTCATGTGTCCAGAACAACCACTGTCGAAGTACCACAGTTCATCAGATTCTGAGTCACTTGAAACTCGCGCCATGTTACATCGAAAGGTACTTCTTGTTTCGGTCACTGCCTTAGGATACAGGTCAGTTTTCTTTATCCATCCTCGAGACGTCTTACCAATTCTCCAAAACTTGTGTTGTCTCCGAAGTTGCTTGACCCGTTCCAGATACTTGTAGCAATACTTCTTGTAGTGACCAAACTTCCCACAGAAGAAACATCCGCTGACTTGAGCTGGGGTACTTTGTGTCTTGACTTCTTCAACATGTGCAAATCCTCCAGACACAAAACGTGTTGTACCCGTTGAGCTACTGTGCCTTCCAGTGTAGCCAAGTCCCATGGTAGAGTTTTCAGTTCTGCCACTGCTCAAGATCTTGTCAAGTTGTTTAGTTCCTGTGAGCATCTTGATCTTTCGATATTGTTGATCCAATTCAGCTTGAAGATCAGCCACTTTCTTCCTCTCAGCAAGTACTTCTTCTCTAAGTTCATCAGCTTGTTTCGCTAGAATCAACTTCTCTTTGATCAAATTTATGCTCTCCTTGGCTAACTCTGCCTCCCTGTTGAGTTCATCTCTTAGAATTTGTACTTCAGCTTCTAGTCTCGCCTTCTCTTTGATTAGCACAAGATTCTCCATGCCCAACTTCACTAGAGTTTCTCGAACTTCCTTGTAGCTTTCATTGAGCTCGTTCTCTTGTTCAGCATCACTCTCAGATTCTGAGTCATACTCTACTATTCCCAGACATGCCACGAAGTTGTTCACTTCTTCTTCACTTTCGCTGTCTGAGTCGCTGTCATTGATCCCTATCATTAACTTTTCTGGTTTTCTCCTTCCATCCGACTCACACTCAGATTGAGTGTGTCCATATCCTTTGCAGTTATGACACTGGAGATCTCTTCTCTTCACTGTAGGAAACTCAGTTCGAAAGTGACCATACCCCTTGCATTCGTAGCACTTAACGTCATTCTTCCTGTAGTTCTTATCTGGTTCAGATGTCTTCCTTCCTGGACCAAACTTCTTCTGTCCATTCTCCACCTTTCCTAGAGCTCGATCAAACCTTCTGACCAGGAAGCTCACTGGGTCATTGTCCTCCATACGATCCTTCTCAACTGATGCAAGAGCAATTTCTTTCTCCTTCTTCCCACCGAACACTTCCATCTCATGCGCTTGTAGCACCCCAACTACTTCATCAAATGTCATCTCATCGGTGTTACAGGAGACACTCATAGCTGTCTTGTATGCCATGAACTTTGACGGAAAGCACCTCAGGAACTTCTTCACGAGTTTTTTCTCTTTGTATTTCTTTCCAAGTGTGAGTGCTTCTTGCGCCAGTGAGCTAATCTTTGAGCTGAAATCTCCAACAGATTCATTTTCTTCCATCTTTTCAAACCTAGTTGCAAGCATATCATTCCTAGAACTTTGGACTTTCAGAGTTCCTTCAAAGTGCCTCTGCAGAATATCCCATGCATCATTCACTGCCTCACACCCTTGAACCAGTTCAAATTGCTTCCTTGCCATGCTGCAGTGTATGACAATTAGTGCACGAGCATTGAACTTCGCCATCTTGTTTTCATAGTCAGTCCAGAATTCTTCCAGCTTTGGAACATCTTTCCCATCAACGCCTCTTGCAACAGGTGACTTCCAACCAGATTCCACAGCCTTCCACGCCAATGGATCCATCCCCTTGATTGTAGCCTTCATACGCGCCTTCCAAAAACCATAGTCTCCTACTTCAAGGATCACATTGGAATTCGTCACCAACTTGCGATAGCTATCCATCTTACTCCGCAGGATCCTACCTGTTTAAGACAAACAAAGTACAGATACCCGCTCTGATACCAATTGTTAGTGTAAGATAAGCAAGCTATGCGATGTAGAACACACAGTAGTACAGGGTTAATCAATTCCAAAACCACGACTATATTTATTCTTTTAAAAGCTCATACTTGTTCTTCTTAAAAGAAATAAACCAAACAAGCTCAAGACACCCCTCGACTTGTTTGCTAGTCTTACTCGTTCAGAGACCTAAGCTAGACTCTGAACCACTTAAGCCCTTAACCCCTAGATGCTTTGCTTCTCCTTATTCGGACGTACAAAAACTCTCTATTGCTAAAAGCTCTCCCTGTGTGTTAGCCGACTACAACCCAGTCGACTCTCTCTTTATACCTAGAGAGAAAAACCCTAAAACTACCCAAATGGAAACTTTCCATTTTCTGTTTCAGCGAATAAGACAACCTTCTTCTTTTCTTCATCGGTTGCTTATTCTTCCCTGTGTGTTAGCCGACTACAACCCAGTCGACTCTCTCTGTATACCTAGAGAGAAAAACCCTAAAACTACCCAAATGGAAACTTTCCATTTTCTGCTTCAGCGAATAAGACAACCTTCTTTTTTCTTCATCGGTTGCTTATTCTTCACTCCTTTTTCTTAACGTCCACGCCTTGATAAATATCTTCATATCTTTACCAAAGGCTCCTTCCTTTTCTTGCATTTGTCTTCACACGTGCTTCTCATGATCCATCTCTCTGATGCAGTAGTCCATGTCGCACTTCATGAACTACTTCTGCTCTGCTACATCATCTTCTTCACCATACATCTTCACGTGCTTCTCATGATCCATCTCTCTGATGCAGTAGTCCATGTCGTACTTCATGCACTACTTCTGCTCTGCTACATCATCTTCTTCACCATACATCTTCAGCTTGTCTGAGACATTTGACGGCATTACTCCTCACGAGCTGATTCAGAGTGGCTGAGTTTCGTGGAAAATAATAATATATATGCTGAGTTTCGTGGAAAATAATATATATATATATATATATATATAAGTACAAGAATATACGGTCAGGGTTAGAAAATTAATTGGTTTGCTTTGGTTTTGCAAATGTTTTGGTTTAATTTTAAATAAAAATTAATAATGAGAAGAAAAGAAAATCAAACCGGACTAGAG
>CAJHQQ010002985.1:0-53236 GCA_905132885.1 Moricandia moricandioides
TTGTGTGACACCTCCTTAGCTCAACGAACAACTCAGCAGCTTTTCCTTGAGCTTACAACAAGTACAACCAAAGCTTGCCATTTAAACGATTCAGGCAAAAAAAACTGTTGACCGGAGTGGCAAGCATGACTGTAGCACTACTTCGTATCTTGAATGTCTTGGAACCACAAGAAGTCCAACCGTAGGGGAATATTCTTGAAAATGTTTTCTTTTGTAAAACTAGGGAAGGAGAATCATTTCAAATAGAACAGAGAAACAGAATATACATAAAATAATTCCAATTTACAGTATTGAGAAATGTTTATGGGACTAGGAGGAAAAGAAGGTAACAAACATGCATAAATCTATATCAGAGCTTGCCGCGAGGACCGAGCTTAGGCTTCTTCTGAGGACCTCTCTTGATAGGAGGAACATCTCCAGTGGACGAAGCACTGACATAAGTAAGCAAAGAGCCTCCTCCAAGAATCAAGAACTTGAGCAGCAGTCCTCTCTTTGTGAATGGTGCAGCGAATGTCTCAAAGAACTTGCTCTACAAGTAAACAAAGAAGGAGATATACTTTCACAATATTTTTTAAAGTATAAAGATGTATACAGGTTACTAAGGTAATTAAAACCTGAAGAGGATTGTAAGGAGGAGCATCAGAGCCGTATAGATCTGACAAATTGATAAGAATAAAGAACACAAAGTGTTTATGGAAGAATTATATTAGACTCTCATAAGAATAAAGTACAAGATGCATAAACTTATATAATGAACGCTCAAACCTAATTTCCTAAACTAATATGGAATAGTATATTAGATAAATGTTAACTTTTTATTCTTCTTGTTCTTTCCAGATTTCTCTAGACTCTTCTCGATCTTCTAGATCTTTCCTTATCTTCTTGTTTTCCATAATATTGATATGGTCGATCTCATCGATCTTTCAATACCCTCCCGCAAGCTCATACGTGGTAACACGTGTGAAATTGGAAAAATCTTCAAAATATCAGCAATATACCCAGCTGTGAGGTAATGAAATCGACGTTTATACTCGATCGAAGAGTCAAATCGGCTGCAACACCCGGCCATCAGGTCATCGACGTTTATACCCGATCATAGGGTTCTTCTAATAGGGGACAAAACTCGCGATTGCGAAGTCCATGAATAATTCGCAATTGCGAAGTAGAAAAATAACTCACAAATGCGAGATGTCAAATAGTTAACGATGTTATTCGCGAGGACGAAAAAGAACATCAAACTAAACGAATCAATCAATAGATTCATGTTCAAAGAAATCATATAACCATCTTCATCATTGAGGAACATACGAGGAGACCATCTTATTCAAACTCACGGTTACATCTTTTTTTTGAAAAGAGATGGTAGATAAGTGTTACCGAATGGATTTAGGTTTGATGCTTAGGCGGGAAGGCTTGAAGGAGAGCTTGACGGTGGCGATGGTTGCAAGAGACGCCATGTGCTTCGTTTGATCACTATTTTGTGGCTAACGGTTGCAATAACTGATTTGTAAATTGTTTTAAGATATACTTTGGTCAATATAGCTGATCTTATTCTGACACGTAGCAAACTGAATATTTGCTTACACCAATAAGGAAATGTCTCGTAGAATCTAGTAAGATAAGGCTACCCTATTATGGTTCTAACTTCTACCAGTTGCTCTCTCCTCTAATAATCATCATTCATCAACAAAGAAAACACATTCCCTCTCTGTATTCCGGTTTGTTTAACCTTTTACCGGTTAAAGTTGTTGTTCCAGATCGGTTTAGAGTCAACAGATTGGCACTGAAGGAACAGGACAAACGTTGCTTGTTTTCAAATTAAAACCAGCTCAAGCAAATATTTGACATGTTCCTTCGGTTTTGATATATACCTATTGTCTTATACAAACCCGGAACCTGTTTAGAACCTTTATTTTTGAAAATTAACAACAACTTTGGTTTTTCTTTGGTAATAAATCTGGATTCGTGGACAACTGTTAAAAGTATTTTATCTTTGCAGTTTAATGTGTCATTAAAATTGTCTTGTGTGCACTTAATTGAAACCGGTTCTTGCATGTGGTTCGTTAAATTGGACTAACCATTTCTAGAAAACCTGTCTAGTTGTCCATGTTAATACGTTTAATCCGTGTAGTGCAACATAGACCTAATGGTCAAATCTTTATTCTCATGAAAACAAAGCTAATGCTCCTTTCTTGGTTCAAATAAATATACGATCAATAGTTACAGGAGTCTCCACATATTCAGTGAGAAACCGAAACCCGGCTAAAGAGTTACATAACCGGACTTGTTCAAATGTATTATCACCGGTTTTGAATAAGAACATCTTCTTCTTCTCCCGTTCTTCAGTTTCGGTCTCGAAACCATCGTAGTATCCAGTGAACGTTACGACCAAATCGTTCGTTTTCGTGAACGACACGAACTCGACTTCACAATCGCATTTGCAATCTTGTACATATATAAAGTCCAACACTGAAAGGCTTAAAATTTTCTTACATGATCCGGTTTTCTCCATAACCGAAACCCGAATTTCCTTCTTGCACGGTTCATACTCTATAACGCAAAGCTTTAGGCTAACCAAGAACACGTGACACCTTGGTTGTAAACCGGGAGAGTTAATTTCCGGTATTCGTAGGTTGAGAGATTAAAGCATAGGATGAACCGGTCAACATTAGACCGGTACGCAATCCAATAGAGGTATTGATCCAAGAAGGTACCTATTCTCTCTCTATAATGCCAATCAGGATAAGTAACCGGTACGGTTTCGAAAACCTGCGCCGTGGAGGAACCACGTTGGTCGATAAACGTTACGAGTTTGTAATCGTTAGAAACCCGATCATAACCGAAACCAAGAATGTTTGAATCACGGTATATACCGGGATTTGGTACGATCTTGAATTGGTTTGAATATGGATTCCAAACTGTTAATGTGTGATTCTTTAATGTCACACATAATGTTCCATCACAATTCATTACACATGTGGATTCATCGATCATGGCCTGATCCAAAGGGAAGTCGACCCTATGTGGATTTTGGATCACTAAATTTTTGCCTTCCACGTCAAGCAAGTAGAAACCCTTGTCGTAAAGCGACACGAACTTCACAGGAGAAATGTCTCGGTACCTTTCTGCGAAGCCACGATGGTTGATGAGATCTCTCCATGTCTTGCAGACGCATCTGAATCGAGCCAGATCCTTCAACGATAGCCTTGCGAGTATCTCAACGGCTAACTCTTCCGGAGAATCTCCGCCATTTTTTTCTGTTTTGTTTGTGGTTGATATGTCCTATGGTATTATTTCCATGTGGTGGTTTCTTATACAAGGAGATGCGTAATGCGCAAAATTACGTTGGGTTTGCAATGTGATTATAATATTAAAAAGACAACATTTAGGACACATAATCCGCGTGTGTTCGTTAGTCCCTAACTTTACATAAACTTGTTTTTTTTTCTTTCTCAAAAGCATTATGTTCAACGGTTTGGAAGAAAAACGCATGCGTATAATCATTGATTAGCATAAAGCATAATGTTATAATTAGTGCCCGACATTGATTAAGTTACACTGAATATGCTTAAAGTCGTTGTAAAACAACAGCCTTGTTTCTCAGACTGCGACTTACGACTTTTCTGTGGGTACATACTCTATAACGAGTTCTCTGTGGCTACATAATCTATAACGCAAAGCTTTTGGCTTGTAACGCCTAACCAAGAACACATGAGGCCTTGGTTTTAAACCGGGAGAGCTAATTTCTGGTATTCATAGGTTGAGAGATTAAAGCATAGGATGAACCGGTCGACACTAGACCGGTACGCAATCCAATAGAGGTATTGATTCAAGAAGGTACCTACTCACTCTCCAATAACCGGTTCTGAATTCAAAAACCTGCGCCGTAGAGGAACCAAGCTGGTCGAAAAACGTTACGACTTTGTAATCATTGGCAACCTGATCATAACCGAAACCAAGGATGTTTGAATCACGGTATATACCGGATTTGGTACAATCTTGAATTGCTTCGAATATGTATTCCAAACGATTAATGTGTGATTCTTTAAGGTCACACGTAACGTTTAATCACAGTGCATCACACATGTGGATTCATCCATCATGGATTGATCCAAAGGGAAATCGAGCTTATGTGGGTTTTTGATCACTAAATTTTTGCGTTCCACGTCAAGCAAGTAGAAACCCTTGTCGTAAAACGAGCCAGATCCTTCATCGATAGCCTTGCGAGTATCTCAGCGACTAACACTTCGGGGAGAAACTCCACATTTTTCTATTTTATGTTTTGTTATTAAAAGATGGGCGAATCTCTCAAATAACCCTTTTTAATTTTTTTGTCACAAAAATAAACCTTGAAAGAAAAAATGACCAAAATAGACCTTTTCTATTTTGAAAATTTTAATATTTTTAAATTTTTTTAATTTTTAAACCTCAACTCCAAAATCCCCACCCCATAATTCTAATCCCTAAGTTTAGATTAGTTAACCCAAGTGTATAAATATATATTTACATCTTTTAATAAAATCTATTTTGATAATTTTTTTCTTTGGATGTTATTTTTGGGACAAAAACTTTGTTTGTTCTATTTTGGTCTTTATCTCTTAAAAAGATTGTCCTCGTGTGTTATTTTCATGTGGTGGTTCCGTACGGCGCAAAATATAGGAATTTTTGGTTATTCGCAATGTGATGATCTAATCTAGTATATAATAATTGCTTAATTGATTTGTATGTTTTTTATCATTTACACATCAAATATCCATGTCTATTTCTTTTCTCATACATGTATGATCACTTTGCTGTATTCAATTGTTTTCTGTGCATTGATACTTCAATTTTTATTAAACATATAACAAAGAGCTTTTAAGAAAATATATAGGGAAATTACATTAGTTGTTGATATAAAAGATTCATGACATCATTGGTTCTTGTTTATTGCAGCATTGAAAAACTTAGGCCCTTCAACGATGTTTAATGCTTAAGGTTGGTGTATAGAGCAATAATACATATTATCAAAATATCATGTTTGTTGTTGATATAGTTCTTTGTGTTCTTTCTTAAATGATTAGCAGTTTTTTTTTCTGTTCAATTTCTATTTGTTTGGGCAATTTAAATTTCCAGCTTTGGGTATAGTCATTGTTTAATTCAACGTTTAAAGTTAGAGTTAGGCCCTTTTCGTTCTTTATACTAGATGATGCATCTGGAAGCAAATACTTATATATTGTTCATTTGGACATCACTGTATTAGTATCTAGATACTGCACCTTAATGCAAAAACAAAAATATCTAAAAAAATATAGATATTTGAAATGCTAAAAATATAGAGTTTAGATGCACTATTCATATTTCAAAATCCAAAAAAAAAATTAAATACCTTTTAATATAAATATAAAAATAATTAGTTTATATTAATTATTATTATTAGATATAATTTTTAAAAAATTATGTCTTCCTCAAAACCTTTTTATTTTTGAAAAAATCCATTTCTTTCCAAAATTTTGGATATCGAATTTTTCCTGCTAAAACTGCAAAATCACATTTTCCGAAAAAACCGCAAATCGGATTTTCCTGCAAAACCGAAAATCAAATATTCTCACCAAAATCGCAAAATTAGATTTTATTTTATTTTAAAACTACAAAATCATATTTTCCTGTCAAAACTAAAAAAAATCATTTTATTTTGTCTAAACCTCAAAAATCAGATTTCTACGTCAAAACCGCAAAATCATATCTGCAAAAATGCAAATCACTTTCTTCCACCAAAACTAGAAAAGCACACAGAATTGTAAAAATCTGATTTTCCCGTAAAAAGGCAAAATCATATTTTCCTAACAAAACCAAAAAATCGCAAAATCGATGTTTTTCACCAAAAACCGCAAAATATTTTTTTTTCTCCAAAATCACAAAATTGAGTTGCCAAAACTGCAAAAATATGTTTTTTCGCACAATACCGTAAAATTGCATTTCTCTCCAAAACTATAAAATTGATTTTTTTTTCGTTAGAAGACGTAAAATCATGTATTCTCGTCAAAACCACAAAATTGCATTTTCTCGCTAGAATCGTAGAATTGCGTTTCTGCCCAAACAGTAATTGTGTTTTTTTTTGTCAAAACCGTAAAATCGTATTTATTTTGCTAGAACCATAAAATCACATTTTTCACCGATATAGAAAATCATGTTTTCCCACCAAAAAGGAAAAATTGAGTTTTCCTACCGAAACAAGAAAATTGCGTTGCAGAAACCACAAAATCAAGTTTTCACACCTAAACTGCAAAATCGTGTTTGTCGCCGAAACTGGAAAATCATGTTTTCGCCGTAATCACAATTTATGTTTTCCGCCAAACGCAGAATTTTTTTTTTCAAAAACTGAAAATCACATTTTCTGTAAAAAATGAAAAATTAATTTTAATATATTTTTGAATATTATAATTAGGTCACTATTAAGATTAAATGGTATCTTTTGGTCTTTTTAAGTGATAGTATTCAAACGCTATTACAAAGTAAAAAAGAACAATTTAGCATCTAGGTATTGTATCTGTAAAAACTGACAACATGTGGATGCAATATCTAAATGTTATATTCATATGCTATATGGATGTTGCATCAAATACAAAAACTAGTATGGTCTTAGAACATCTCTAATGGTTGGTTTCATTTGTATCTCCAAAGTTTGTAAGATAAATAATTTCATCTCTACTTTATCATTAATTATTAATAAAATCTTATACTTTTTCATATTTACTAATTTTATCTAACTTTTTGTTTAATAATAATCCAACACAATTTCATTATTTAATATAAATTAAACTTATCATATAATAAATTTATTACATAACATGAGTAACAAACACAAAACATCATAATTTGTAAAAAATGACCATATATAAGTATTTTCTGTAAGTGATTAACAAAAAAATATAGAAATAAGAGATTAGCTTATCTATCTTTGATTTTTTTTTAATTGAGTTAAAAATTTCTAAAAAAATAAATATTCATGTGCTCTATGGTAACATCTGATTAGATGGAAATAATAGTTAAAATTTTGAAATTATTGAAAAATATTTATGTATGTAATTTATTTTGATAAAAGATAAAAATAAGTAAAATTTAAGGATTATTTACAATTTTAAAAGTTTATTTTCAAAAAAATAAATATGAAAAATCAAATTTGAAGTAACATTGTTCACTGTTTCATTTTGAAGAAAAAAAATGAAACAATGTTGGAGCATTATTCAAAATAAAAGAAAAAGTTGAAAATGAAGTGGGATTGGAAATAGTAATAGTGTCTGACCTCGATCAGGTTGAAAATGAAGTGGGATCTTGTGGGCATCGGTGGGATAGAGCAAAAATTGCATTAACGCATATGATATTTCCAGTTATAACTACGAACATCAGAATTTATATCAAATTCCCGAATAAAATGAAAACACATTTACAAAATTTAGAAAATAAATCGGTGTATTTATGCAAGTCTGCACCTGGTCGTAATATTTATAGGAATACAGTTTGGACACCTGTGTTCTGTAATCACTGACTAACTATATATATATTGATCAAAAAAAATAATATATATGTATATATATATATATATATATATGTATGTTTGATTGTTTATTTTCAAAAGCATTAATATCTCAAAGCCTTTGAAGAGAAGCGCGTGGTTATAATCATTTTTTAATCTAAAGCCTAAAAACTTAGAATTAGTGCCGAACTTTTGATTAAGTTGCACTATAAGTATATGCTTAAAAGTCATTACAAAGCATCTTCTTTTCTCAAAATTACGACTTCATGAGTTTTCTGTGGATTTAGGTGAAACTGGAAAGGTAGGTATGGGCTTTTCTGATATCGGTTTGATTTGAGTTACAAAGTTAAGAAACAAATAATATTTAAGCTAATTTTATCGGTTCCTGTTTACTTTTATTTTTTGGTTAATTCAAGTTACAAAGTCAAAATTCGAGTTTTCTAACTAAATAGCAGAATGTTTCGGGTTTCCAAATTAAAATTTGAATTTTTAAATATTTAGGTAATTCAGGGTTTTCGGGTAATATGATTTATAAATAATATTTAATTATCTATTAGTGATATTTAATTAATTCAAGTATTAATGTTTTTAAAAGTATATAAAGTATTTAAAAATATAGAAAATATATATTTGTAGCATTTACTCCTTCGTCCAGTTAAAATAGATATTTTAGGAAAATAATTTTTTTACAAAGATTTTGATTTTTTTATGTTTCCATGTAAAACTGCACTCTCTCTCTGCAGGTTAAAAAGATCCATGTTTTTCTAAAGAATTATTTCAAAAGATATATTTTTATGTAGTTTTATTAAGTAATAATTGTAAATTTAAACTTCAAAAGACTGATTGTGACTATTTCTATTGGTTAAAAATTGTTGGAAATAGTTAATCACAAAACAATAAATTTATAATCAAATTAATATATTTTCTTAGTACTTTCTCCCTTTTATTTTAAGTGATGTTTTAGATTTTGGCACAAAGATTAAGCAAACTTTTAATTTTGCATATTATATATATATATATATTATTTATACACATAACCATATTTTAACCAATAGAAAAACTAAATAGAAAAATAAAATTAATAAATTCTGCATTGAAATGATAAAGCGACACTTATTTTGTAACGTAAATTTTTCTCTACAATTATACGTAATATGAAACGCATGGAGTATATGTGAAAATTTAAAAAATATATCATCTTGAAATGAAAGTAGTAAATTAAAAAATAACTACCTGAAATATTATTAGTTAAAATTATTGAAAGTTGGTTGTTGCAAAAAACAATGCAAAGGTAATTTAATAAGTTTTTAATACTCCCTCCGTTATTGAATAAATGTCACAATGACATTTTTCACACAGATTAAGAAAGTGTATGAAATATATGTAAATTGTTATTAATTACATCTTTTTGACCAATAATATTGTAGATAAATAAAATTATTTATAAAATCAATGTAGTTTGCAATTAATTTTCAGCTGAAAGTAAGTATAATTTGTATTGGAATTGTAAAGTGACACTTTTTATAGAACAAGAAAAAATGGTTAGAATGACATTTATTATAAAACAGAGGGAGTATATGTTAAAATACTAAAAAAATATTTTTAATGAACATGGTAGAATGTCTCATGATCTGTTTATATTCTTACACACTCATTAATCTCACGATTCTCACCTAATCCCAATAGTGTGACAAGGCTATTAGAACGTGAAAAGTCGGGAAATCGGCCAATTCCTACGTCAACAGGGGCTAACGGTCCCGATCAGTACATAAACGTGTTACTTGTGCAAAAACATACATCAACTAGTAAGAAATTTAATTTTCATACATGAACTTTCAAAATTTGGTTTTAACATACATTGACTTAATTTCCGTTAGTCAAACATTAAGTTGTCGTTGACATGTAACATGAAATCGGCCAATTCATACATCAACACTGGCCAATGGCCCCGATCAATACATAAATATTTCACATGTGCGAAAACATTCATCAACTAATATAAAATTTAAATTTAATACATGAACTTTCAAAATCTGGTTTTGACATGCATTGATTTAATTTCCACTAATCAAACATTACCGAATGTAAATTGTATGTCACGTGTTGATTAAATAATTTTATATTGTATTACGTGGTTATTAAACAGTATTACGTGGTAAATGACTAAGAAAAATAAATCATTTTGGCCAAATGATTTTGTTGTCGTGTAATTCATTAGTTAGTTTTTGCTTTAACTTTTTGTTCTTTGACTTTTTTGACAAAAAAACTAACAGCTAGAAGACAACAAAGTACAAAATCAAATAGAGAGAAACGAAAAATGTCTAGCTTGTCCATTCTCGTTTCTCTCTGTTCAATTTTTTTCATTAGTTCTCTTCTTTGTGGTACGTTTTTTTTCTGAAAATTCAAAACAAAAAATTAAAGAGAAAAGCTAATTAATGAATTACACTAAATCAAAACCGTTTGGGCGAAATGATTTATTTTTCCAGTTAATTACCACGTAATATAGTTTGATTACCATATAATACTATAAAAACCTTATTTAAGCAACCCACGATAGAAATTGTATATTTGGTAACATTTGACTAGTGAAAATTAGATCAATGTATATTACAACAAGATTTTGGAAGTTCATGTATTGAATTTAAATTTTGTATTAGTTGATGTATGTTTTCACACAGGTGACATGTTTATGTATTGATCCTGATCGTTGGTCACTGTTGATGTAGGAATTGACCAGTTCCATGTTACCTGTTAACCACAACTTAACGTTTGACTAACGAAAATTAGGTCTATGTATGTTAAAACCAAATTTTGAAAATTCATGTATGGAAGTTAAATTTTGAACTAGTTGATGTATGTTTTTGCACATGTAAGGTGTTTATGTACTGATCGGGACCATTGGCTCCTTGACGTAGGAATATGCCTATTTCCAGTGAAAAGTCTTAACCGCTGGGAGTTTCGTTTTGATATGGGGAAAGTATCTCTCTCTCTCTTCCTTGAGTTTTTTTTATTTGATTTGGATTATGCTTGTGTGATCCGATGAGAAAATCATGTGAAAACAGATTTGATCAAGGATTCGTCGAAGCAGGGACAGGATCCCGGTGGTTCTTCCAAAGGCAAACAGGTTTGCTGATCTATTTATGAACGAGATTCTTCATCATCAGTGTTGAGAAAACTTCTCTGTCCTTTTAATAAGTTACTAGTTTTGTTTTGTTTTGATCACTGAAATTTTTGACATGTTTGGTAGATTGAACCAGATTTTACACACTTCATTTCACTACCATTAGCCATATACCCTAAGCTGCACGAAGAGGTTGATGGTTTTCGAGAATCTATAGTGGGTAAAAATAAAGAGAAGCTTGTGGAGTTTCAGAGTACTTTAGAGGGTAAGATCAAACAAAAACAAAATGAATGAATAAAAAATCAATTATTAGTGTTTGTTTTGGATTAAAAACTTGTTTCATGACATACTGGACAGAAATGAGAGTCCAAGAATCAATGTTTGTTTCGCCAAGTCTTTTACATGTGACTGTGGTTATGCTGAAGTTAGACGACAATACAGCTTTGGTTAAAGCTAAGGATATCCTTGAGGTTGTAATCAGTTTCTTGTGCGTTAAGGGATATTGTATGCTTCTTCTTCTTCTTCCTCTATTGATGATTGGGTGCTTGTTTTTTTATTCCTCTGAATATCAGAAAATTTCTGAAAGTGTGTGGCAAGCTTTGGATAACCGACCTGTCTCCATACAGCTTAAAGGATTGGTAAGATGCAACATCCTTTGCTTGATGTGGCCACAATATTTCTAGTGGCTTGAAACATAAAACTAATTGACTTTATCGCCAATGATTTGCCTTGTATACTTTTTCTTTTGTTAAGGCTTGTATGGAGGAGTCTTTAGACAAAACCCAGGTGCTCTATGCACCTGTTGAAGAAGTTGGGAATGAAGGCCGTCTGCTAAGCGCATGTCGTATCCTAATTTCTCTAAGAGCTTGTTTTTATTACTCTTGTGTCTTGGTTTTAAGATGGACTTTAGTATTTTAAGTTGTGGAGACCAAACACATGAATTTATACCCTCGTCTCAATTTGCAAGAGCTTTCAGATTCTTTAACTCCCTGATCTAGATGTTATGATCGATGCACTTGTGCCTGATAAACTTGTGTGGAAGAAGCAAAATCAAGCTTGAAGGTATATGGTTTATAAGAACATTAGAGCATCTCCATCTTTACTTCATAATTTATTTCATTTTATTTTAAAATAGAATGGAAAATAGAATAATAAGTAAAACATTATCTCATTTACAAAATAATATTTTATTTTTGTTTATCACCCAATTTTTCACTCCATTTTGGAGTAAAATATAGAATGCAGACGAAGATGTCTTTATTTTTAGGTTTTATTACATGATTTCTGGTATACTTAAAAATAGTGTAAGAAATAACAGAGCTGATATAAAAGTTTTCATGTATATGTGGTAAATCACTGTCCACATGTCATCTTCATTCTAGTTTAATTATTTGAAAGAAATAATAATAATTACACAACTAGATATTAATATATTCATTGGTTAATTATTTTATCAGAAACTGAAAATTCTACAGTGGTTAAAGTTAGATGGTCTCATGGTTGTTCCTTTTTTTTTATTGCAGCTACATGCCACGATGATGAATGTAATCCACAGAAGGGATAAAAGCAAAGGGGAGACTTTTGATGCAAGAGAGATACACAAAGTGTTTGAAAAAAAAAATTGGGGAGTATATGAAATAAAAAAAGCTGATCTCTCCAAACGAATTTGGTTTGACGAGAAAGGCTATTACCATTCCCATGGTTCACTACCTTTTCCAACATCATAAAAAGGATCAATAGCGACTTTTGATCGTAGTTGCTAGTCGCAGACTCTGGTGCCCGACGTAATATCTATATGTGTGTGTGTCAGTGTGTAATCGCAGCAACTGGCAATGACACTACAGTGTCGTAATTTAAACATTGTGATATGGTTTGCTACTCGACTTGTTTGAACTTGTTACTTCTTCTTTTTTTTTGTCAAACCAAACTTGCATTAATCTTAAATATGTTTACACTCCAGCAAATGAGGATACAAAGAGGCCATAGAGTGCCAAACAAACAACAACAGTAACATAAGGGATATAATGGTGATACAAATCATAAAAAGAAACCATATGAGATCATATTACAACAACGTCATAAGATTCTTCAAAGATTTTATCTAACGTAACCCATAGGATCACACACTGCACCATACACAGAGAAGAATATTCGATGGGAAAATCCTTGCAATACCAACGAAGCTTGTTCATCCAATTCACTCCATATAGAAGGAAATATTAGGAAATAAGACTGATTCAAACGGGATATAACCCGCCACATCCATATTCATCGGGCTGAAAATGACAATAAATTTCTCTTATGTCTGCCACCAAGAAGAGAGATACACGAACACAACACCAACATCTAGAATAAAGCCCGTAATAGAACCGCATACTGCAGACGACTGCGCCAAGGCAATATAAATGTTACTAGAGATCGCAAAGGTAGAACCAAATGAGACTACACACATTGGCGTATCACCAGCTAAAATCATGAACCTCAATTCCAACGTCACCCACACAAATATCTGTCTAGACCATTCTACAACAGTATAGTAAGTGGAAAACAAAGAGCTAAGATGACCATGAAGGACCTTACACGGAGGAGTGGTAGGAAGGTCGAGACAAGACATTGCCCTACCCAAAATCCCATCTGATCTAGGTACGAACCTCACTTTAGAAACAAGGCCGGTTCGGATTGTAGACAGGATGGAAAAAGCAATGAGAAACAAGACCATTCAAATGGTCAAGGTTGTTTGGGAGAACAGTGGACAAGAACAAGTCACTTGGGAGACGGAATCAAGGATGAAAGCTGATTATCCAGATTGGTATAGTCAGTTTATGATGGAGACAAGTCTAGGGTTGGATTCGAGGATGAATCCATCTCAAGTGGGGGAGACTTGTCATGTCCCTAATTCTAGATAAGGCCTTCGGGCACAGCCATGGTGCGGGGAGACGCACCAGTCAGGTCACAAGGCCTAAAGACAAGCGTACCATGGCTGGAAAGGATGGTTAAGTGCATCAGTATGCTGAGACTTGACCAGAATCGAATGGAGACAAGAAAATAAGAGCTGGATGAGTTCTGAGGCAGCTGGAGGGTGAAGGGAAGTAACTCAACCAGCTAGGACAAGCTCGGTGTAGCTCACACCAGCTTGGGTCAGCTCCAGCAGTTGAATTACTAGCTCAACCAGCTAGGGCAAGCTCAATAAAGCTCACACCAGCTTGGGTCAGCTCCAGCAGCTGGACTACTAGCTTACTCAGCTGGGGCAGCTAGCTTTCAGCTCAAATCAGCTGGATGGAGTGTTATGGTCCGGGCCAGTGAGGACGGGTCATTGGTGGTTATGGGTCCGGTTGGGTGGTGGCTGATCCATGAAGGGTCCATGGGTCTTGACTAATGGACTTGGGATGCAGATGGAGGTATTGGGCCTGTTTCCAGGCAGCCCACACGCCTAAAAAGAGCATTTGGGCGGTTCCTAGGCGAAAAGGTGGGAAGGGGAAGTTTTTCACCCATTCGCCAACTGCTTGCACCCTTTCGGTCAGGAAGTTATGGGCCGAACCTTTCCTTATAAAAACAGATCTTAGGGTGTCGAAAATGGCATGAAATTCCTTAGGGAAAACTCTGCCAAAATCTTGAGAGAAAGAAAGAGAGAAAGGAAGAAGAAGACCGGCCAAACCGAGACTATGGGTGGTGGTGATTGGATTCCAACCAGAAGTTGGTTTGTGGGAAATGGAGATTGATTCATGATGAGAACCAGAGGCAAGGAGAAGGATTTGGACAAGGGCTTGAGTACCCCAGAGCGTACGCCCAAGGTTAGTGGGATGAACCGAACCATCCTGCCATGGCCGCGGTGGCATTCCATGTGGACTATGGTTGGCTGATACAAACTCAATGGTACTGGACCAAGGCCTTGGCCGGTCAAGACCCATAGTCCTAGGCCTTTGGCCGGACTGATCTTGGTCGGGTCCTATATGTTCCAGATTGATTCATGAAAATCCGAACATGGATTCCTCTTAATGGGGATTTATCATGAATTATCATGGTTTTTAATCAGTGTTTGGAGATATATTTCAGTAAGTCAGTTTTGGGATTATACCCATGGCTGAGTGTGGTTTGGTATGATCGATGGGTTGGATCGCATCAGATCAGTTTGGGCGTGTGAAGATGGTGTGTTCTAGATGTCCTAGGTGTTGTGTTGAATGTGGCCGTGTGCCTTGTTGACTGATTGGATAGTCTAGAGAACTTAGTTTAGAGGAACCGAACCATGCAATGTTAGATGAGATTGATAATTTATTGGATTGTACTTATACATATGTTTTGTGGTGTGTGTCTTGGTTTCAGGATCTGACCAGGATCGTGGCAAGGCCAAGGAACCATGAAGACCAAGCCGTGGATGGATGTGTGGGATATGAGGTAGTATTGTATTAGGACTTATGAACTTATGACTTAACCTATTGTGCAACTGAACTTATGTATGGGTCACATGTTTTATATCTATACATATATACTTTCCCTTGTCTGTTTAGACTTAGTATATAAAATGGTTGAACCTCATATGATTAAAAATGACTTAGAAAAATACTGAACATTAAAACTGAACAAAACACCATGAATTAGCTAAGTAAGGCTGTGGGTCCTAGTTGGGTCCTTTGGACCAGGATCGGGTCTTACAAAAACAGTCCAAAAGCACCAATCCGATAGAATCGCTCATGCTCGGTAGTTTCACCTGAAAGGGGGAAAGAATGAGAGGTGAGTAACATGGGAGTCACTTAGTGAGGTATGGATGCTAAACACGCAAACCACTGACATGAGATAGAACTCCCACTATGGAAGTTTAGCTCTAACATGAAAAAACATGACGCCTAGAGAATTACACAAAACAAACAATGTGATGATAACATATAGCTAATCCATATACCCACATTTCCTCATAAGAATATACATACTCTGCGTCGCTAGTACAGTCTGTCTTTGTACCCTCGCCCACCATATCTGCGTTGAATGGAAACGTCTATGTACCATGTACCACACAATCTGCGTCGCTAGCTCAGACGTCTCTAAATCCCCTCCCACCATACCTACGTCGCTAGCTCGGGCATCCCCCAACCCCCGCTCACCACATAGTCCCTAAATTATATATATATATATATATATATATATATATATATATATATATATATATATATATATATATATATATCATCAATTAAGATCATACAATCCAATAAAAGTTGAATCCTCTAGACCCCTAGTTCCGTTTACAATGAATTAACTAATTACCAAACATGACTCAAACAAACTCAATTCAAATAGACGGATCATGTTTCAAAATCTAAACTCCTATTGAAAGAATTCTACACCGGTGCAGGATTTACAGAATAGACCCTCACCTTTGCCACGGGATATGAAGAAAACCTGAGAAAACACCGACTGACCTTGACGGCTCAAAAACAGCAATTCTGGAACTCTTTAAAAAAGATGAAGATAATGTTTCTGGTAGAACTGAACCCTAAAGTTAACAGATAAATAATTCAAGAACTGACCATTAACTTTTCGATCCCTCCGGTCAAAATTTAATCCTAGATGTCCTCTATCAGTAGACACCGAGTTTACTCCGATCGGACACCATTTCGTTAACCAAAATAGCTTCATCTCTAGGCTGGTCGCAAACAAAGACTGCACCAACACCTCTCACAAAAATAAGCATAACTCTCAGAAAATAACTCGGAATGACAATCCGCTTGTTGGAGATGATAGATAAAAGACTTAAATACGTACTGAAAAATTCCCAGACTGAAATATTTTATTACTGTTGACCGTTTCTCCCTTACACCTAGACTGGTCGGTACTATCTCTGCAACTCAACAGCTTTATTCTTTACCAAGATGCAACGTCCATAATTTTCTAATTGTACCTCGTTTGACGATAGGGAAGATGACATAGAAATTTGACATTGATATCTTGATACTTACTCATTTTTTGAATCATTTTAGATCAACGGGAAAACGCTGATGAAGTTGACTGATCGAGGATCAGATATGTAGCAAATAGTCTCGAGGAAACAACTTTAACTCTTAGAGAAAAATTTCTAATGACGATTCGTTTTCTGCTATGCTTAGATTTATGAGTCAAGAACCTCAAAATTTGGTTTCGAAATTCTCGGTTTTGATCAGTCGTTCTTCTGTTCTACCAAGACGTGTCTGCTGAGCCTTAATCTCTCTTTCGGATGTTGTCATGGCCCCTTCTTCATGGTGTCTTTTGGTGGCTGATCTGGTGACTTTCCGGCAGGGCTTCACCACTGTAAAACTCTCTACCAAAGTCCACCATGACATCCTCTTTAAATAGAGAAAAAAATAAGGTTTCTACAAATTAACTGGGCCGAATTGTTTGGACCGAGATTTGGGTCGTTAAAATTTTACCCCACTAACGAGGAATTCCTCCCCGAATTCAAATTCTGAGGAAATTGTCCAATACCATCCCGAAGAAACTCTGAATAGTCGATCCTAATATGAGTTTCGATCTCGCAGATCTCTTCTGGATCATGTCTATCTCTCAACAAATTTTGACCAACATGGTCATCATCCTCTGAACCGCTTTCACTTGCCGATCTAAAATCTCAACTGCTGAATATGTGCAAACAATTTTTTTACCAAGATAACTTGGTGGCTGCTCCAAAATGAGCTCTGACACTCACGACCTTCCTCAATTATGACATATAAAACACATCATGGAAATCTGACTATTCTGCTAATAACTGCAATCTATAAGCCACTGCTCCAATCCGTTCCAAAATAGAGGTATGGCCTCATGTATCTCGAAGCTTCTTTAGCTTCCTAATCTTAGATCCTCTCTAAAATATCCTCATATTCAAGTACACTAAGTTATTTACCTGAAATTCTAAATCTTTCTGACGTTTATTTGAAATTCTAAATCTTTCCGACTTAGTGTACATGAATTTAATAAGTTATTAATTTCCCAAGAATCTTGAGCATCTAACATCTAAATGAAATTCTAAATCTTTCCGACTTAGTGTACCTGAATTTAAAAAGTTATTAATTTCCCAAGAATCTTTGAGCATCGAACATCGAAACACTCCATCGTCTTAATCATAAGCATCAATTTAAAAATACTACAGAATACACACATGTACTCAGTTTATACTAACTTATTTGAGATATTTTAAACACATTTAATAATATAGTGCGTGAACTTAGTACTCGCTTCTACACAAGCAAGCCGATTATACAGTACATTTTAAATAAATTAATAATGTTAAGATTTGAAATCTTATTAATTTAAAAAGTTATTAACTTACAAAAACATAAGATTTTTCTACTTTTACATTATTTCTAGAAAATAAGAAAAAACAGTTGATTTGATTGTATATATACTAATTAAATTTTAGAAGTTTGAAATTTATACTATTTTGTATACATGAAATATGTTAAATAAAATTTAAATATAGTTTTAAATATAATATTATTAATATTATCAAAATATATTGAAATTTTAAGAAAAAAAATACGATAAATTTCATTGTGAATATATGACAAATAATACAATATTCTGATTGTACTTATATAAATCTTATATAGATAAATTATTAATCTATGATTTTAGTGGGATTATATATTTACACAAGATTTTATGAAAAATATTATGTTATTATTTCATTGATGTGTGTATATTTTGAACCGGCTCAAATCAAGACTAAAAAGTTCATTAATTTAGAGTGTTTATTGATTTATCTAACATTAGTTGATATATATTTTAGTGTACTTTTTGAAATTCATAAACCGCGTGTAGCAACTTATAAAAATTATAAATAAAAAAATCGTGCATAACGGGTTATTGTTCTTGTGAAAATAATAAGTTTGAGAAATAAGATAATATTCTGAGTAACACATTTTTTATGAGTAAATTTCTCAAATAGTTTTTTAAATTTTTTATCATAAAAATACTCTTTAAGGAAAAATTGATTGAAATAAACTTTTATTTTGAAAATTCTAAATTTTTGTAAATTTTTAAATTTTAATTTTCAGATCCAAAATCATACATCATCACTCTAAACACAAGATCTAGATTAGTTAACTCAAATGATATAAATGCATATTTACACCGTTTAATAAAATTTATTTTGATTATTTCTCTATTTTAAAACTATTTTTGTAACAAAAATTCTTTTAAAAATATTTTAGAATATTTCTCTTTCAAAATTACATTAGATATATTAGTATAGAAAGTAAATGATCGAGTTTAGTAATTTTTATTACAAATTGCTCGTCCAAAAAGTTTTAAGTTATGTATGAAACTTTCTGTAACGACAACAAAATTATTATCAGCGCACGACCCGTATAATTGAATTGACAAGGGTTTTAAGATATTCAGCACTCAATTCTCACAGCTCCACTCTCAGAGGAAACGAACTTAGGTTTCCTAATGACTGCCTCCATGCATTGAATCATATCTCCAACTCTAAAATCATTCCACTCTCCCATCACAAGCCCACACTCATTCCCTTTCCCTACCTGTTCCACGTCTTGTTTCTCCCGTTTCAGCGACGCACACGACCCTTCAAACAACACTTCTCCGCTCCTTAACAGCCTCATCATTCCGCTTCTACATACCCGACCATCCATCACTTTGCAACCCGCGATGCTCACTCCATCTTCTTCGCTTCTCCTCTTTCCCAACACCTTGAAGATGCTAAGTACTTCCGCTTCACCAGCCACCTCCAGCTCCGATATTCCAGGTGCTTTCTCCACTATCAAGTTCCCTATGTCTTCGAGCAAATGGTATATCACACGGTGATGGAATACCTAAGAGATCGCCATTGGTTACAACGTTAAAGCCCTCTCCAAATTAAAAATGCCAAAGCAAGAACATAAACCATATACCTTGACGCTGGCTTGAGCCGCGGAAAGACTACCAGAACCTCCACCCTTAACATTAAAGGCAACGATACACGCACCGCAAGCTTGTGCCCTATCTAAATCAGACTGAGAAACTGCTCCTACTCCGCTATGAACAATGTTCACAAAAACCTGTCCAACAAACACAGAGAGCCAATAAAGCACCAACCAACAAAACAGATTGGTTTGTTATATACGCACCTGTGGGCTATTTAATGTTCTTAGGGCATCAGCAACAGCTTGCGCAGTTCCTTGCACGTCAGACTTCACTATTATGGGTAGCTCAACTCGAACAAACCCTTCTTCAGACTCTGCTTCGGCTATTCTAGCTTCCTCTGCTTTCAACAACCGATCTCTTTCATATTTCCTTTTTCTCCCTTCACTAAGCATCTTCGCTCGTTCCTCTGATTCAACTACGATGACATCATCACCAGCCATCGGAAGACCCTTAAGCCCTTCAATCTCAACAGGCATCGCTGGTGTTGCTCTGTCTGTTTGCTTACCGACCATGTCCCGGATAGCCCTGAGTTTTCCCCACTGAGAGCCAATGACTACGTGATGACCAGATACCAAAGTCCCAGCCTTTACAATAATGGTGGCTAACGGCCCACGGCCTTTGTCGAGCCTAGCCTCCACTACATATGCTTGAGCTGGTCCTTCCACACGTGCTTTAAGGTCCATATCCACTGCTTCAAGAAGCAGAGCTTCTTCTAACTTGTCTAGCCCTGTACTCGTCATTGCAGATACCTCAACAACCTGAACGTTTCCTCCAATATCCTCAAGCTCTATCCCCTCAGCGGCGAGCTGGTTCTTGACTCTTTCCGGATTAGCTCCAGGTTTATCGCATTTATTAATCGCAACCACAATTGGAACATTCGCCGACCTAGCGTGCGCAATAGCCTCGAGCGTCTGTGGCATTACACCATCATCAGCAGCAACCACCAAAACAACTATGTCAGTAACAGCAGCTCCCCGAGCACGCATCTCACTGAAAGCGGCGTGACCAGGTGTGTCTAGGAAGGTGATTGAAGTGCCAGAGTCCGGCATGCCCACCACGAACGCACCTACGTGCTGAGTGATCCCACCGGCTTCTCTTGCCGCCACAGAGGTGTTTCTTAAAGCGTCCAATAGAGAGGTTTTCCCATGATCAACATGGCCCATTACCGTTACAACCGGAGGCCGTGGGAGGATCTGTGATCCTTCTGTAGTATGTTGCCTCCTTACGTTGATCCCTATTTCCTGCAAAAGAAGATCATCTAACATGAATTGCCCTGCAAGAAGATCCATTAACTTGGAACGAGATGTAGAGTCACTTTTACCATTGCAAGAAGCTCGGCGACATCTATACTGATTGCATCGAATTCCGAACTTACGGTTTCCCCAACATTGACGAGAATGCTCAGCAAAACCGCCAATGACTCACCAGTACGCTTGGAGAACTCAAGTAACGTCATGCCTTCAAATACGTCGACTGTCTTCTCAGCCAATCCCTTTGCTAATCTTTGCAGCCTAGGGGGCACATAAGGAGCTTCCACGGGTGGCTTATCCGTTTTCTTCTCCCGTTTTGAGAACTTTCCTTTCGTTTTCACAGTCTGTTTCTTGAGCTCACGATGGCTCAGCGGACGATCAGGATCCTCTTTTCTTCTCGCCATTGTTTCTTGGCTTGGATGAAAGTACCTGTTTATAAAACACAGGCCACTGAGCATTACTATAAAATGATATAAGAGAGAAAGGCGAATGGTTTACCTTATGGATGTTAAGGTTGGGGAAGATTCATGATTAGGCGAGCTGAACCCGAAACCTAAAACGTGCATAAAAGCGTTATTTATCCGTTTTCGGAAAGAAAAAAAGCAAATCTTGCAACGATCATTTTCACTAAGCTTACGATTAATGTGCCGAGCGAAAGAGAAAGCGGCACTTTCAGAAGTGCTTTTCAGAAACGTAGAGGAAATTTGCGTCTCTGTAGATGCTGCTAATCGCGGAAGAAGCAAACCTCTTTTAAAAGAGGTTTGAATGCCCTGTAAAGTTACATGAGACATCTTAGAAACCTAAGCCAAAGGCTTAACTCATAAAGAGAAACAGTATGAAAGAGAGAGTAGGAAAAGTACCTTCTTGCCTAAGTATCTTAACGCCATTCATACGCCAATCAGTTGCTGCACCCTCAATTTGGTCAAAGCATATAAATTTCCTTTAGAAACAAATCCAAATCACAAGTTGAGAGAATCAAACGCATAACTCCTTACAAATATTATAACTTCGTTATCTGTTAGAGATGATAATGTTTCTTTTTTTTTTTCAAACAAGGAGATAACGAAGCTACTGTCTATATATGCATAACTATTATGCTTCCTTTTCATCTTCATAAGATTCTAATACTTGGCGATCTAACACTGACTGAAGCAATTTGTATATATCCTTGTTCACATAATACAATACGCATTTTCAGTTCTCAGAACAGTTATAGAAACTCAAAGAGTGTACCAAAAATGGAACCAAACACCACTCCAACAAACCTCCTACAACCCCCCCACGACTGAACATTAGATTCAGCGACATATTCAATTACAAGTCTCGATTATGTTCAAAGTTTGTTACAAAACAGATACAGAGAAGGAGTGAAGGGAAGGATTAAGAAAACTATACATGGATTTAGAGACAGAGTCCAGATTCGTGATGGATTCGATTCCAACCTGGAACGAACGGCTGCGTGGCGATGAAGAACGATTTTCTAAACCCTGTACGGAACGACGTCGTTTTGATTAAGGCACAACCCGTTTAGGGTCACGCTCCTCAACCTTAGGTCTTTTTTTTCTCCGACTAAAACTTTTTTTTTTGTCAACATTAATTTCATTCAAAAACTAAAAGGTTAATTACGAATATAGAAATATGAGGAATGCTCAATAACAAACTAACAAATTAAGGCCCAAGCAAGATAAGATCTAATTAGGCTTTATACATATGTTACATCAAGCGGCAAAGAAACAAAAGTAAGACACATGACGTGACACAGTTTCATAATGAAGAGATAAGTTCCTTGCCTCCGACCATCGTTCTTCTACCTCTGATCTTCACGAACGTCTTTCTATCAAATCGAATCTCATTTATTTTCGTCGCACCTTGCCGTCATGAAATATGTATCCCTTGACTCCTAACTTCCACCAAAACCGCCACTTACGATCATGTCGAACCACTTCAGAGAATAGATCTAGAGAAAACTCAGATTAGCTGATGAAGAGATATTTTATTACCATCAATAGATGCCAATTCTACTGCATCTACCATAAAGCAATCGAGATAATTCCATCAACTCAATCTTCCTTTTCATCAAGACCTTTACTCAGAACCATATATCGGCTCCACCTCAAAGGAAGTAAAGACCAATTCTATCAGAAAAGGGGACATATCATAACCTCGTAGAAGGAGAAACAAAACTTAGGAAACAAAATATGAAACAAAGATGCAAAAGGGGAGAGACGTGAGTCCCGATCAAAGGATCGGTGGATTTATTATTATTCAACCACAATTCAAAGAGAGAACATACCATGAAGAACATATAAGAATTTAAGGTTGAAATCACAACAAAAGTCACCTAGGTGAAAACCAAAATCGTCAAAATGAAAGTACAATCCGACAGAGCGGAAAAGAGTATCGATCTATAGATCGAAGAAATATTTTACAATACTCATTCCCCCCCCCCCCCTCTCAAAGATCTAAATTTTGATAAGAGGAGTAGGAGAGAACATTTTCTCTCTCTAAAAGTAGAGAGAGGTTTTTCCTCATTCATTCTCTCTATAAATGTTAATGTACGCTTCGACTAAAACTTTAATGAAACATTTACATCATAGGTCACGTTCTATCTTATTTATTACACTTTAAGACACTTGTGACTACTAGGACACTTTCTACAAGCCTTTCAACACAAATGAGAACATGAAATTCCAACTCTACCCTTCTCCCTCTTGAGATATTAAAAAAAAACATTTTGACAAATTAAAGTCTCCAAATCAACCACTAACTCACATCTCTTCCTCCATCTCCACCCACTCCAACTACGTCGGGATTTCCCCCTCCTCTTCCTAAGCCGTCTCCACCCACTCCAACTACGTTGAATCTTCCCCTCCTCCTCCTAGCTCCTCCTTCTCAGCCATCTCCTCCCACACTTATTACTCCTGGATCTCCTACTCGAAATCTTCAATCTTCAGTCCCAAACCACCGATGAATCCCCCAGACAGCAGCGGAAGAGGATCTTCTTGAACTTTATCTTTGTTATCTCTTTACTAGGATGGATTATCAACCAAATTGGTGTTTGGAATCGCCATCAGAAGTCGCTTTACTTGTGATAGCGAAGAAACAAAGAAGATGCTTTTTATGCTCTTCCTTCACTTCCTCCAGGTTCCAAATGTATTAGCTTGTTAGAAAGCTGTTATCTTTTCGTGAAAATGATATTGATTTGTTATAAAGTTTTAATATTTTTGCAATATTGAGGATACCATTTTATGTTTTGGAATGTTCTTGTGTTTCTCAGCTGGAATACCTTACGGTGGACAATAGTAGAAACAATGGCGGCAACAAAACATAACAATGTTGACAGATCATGTTATGATATCGTTTCCAGCACCTAAGCCTTCATCTCCACCACATAAACCTTCTCCACCTCCACCACCACCTTTCATGAGCGGCGGCGACGGCACCAAAGTAAGATGTGTATTGGCGTTATTCATAGCCCACCTAAGATCTGAAAGCGGGAAGTTATGAAGCAGATGGGGGCTTCACAATCTACAAAGAAGCAATTACAATGTGTTATTGCTTAGAGATCTCGGCCACACTCAGAACCGGAGGCAATGAGGCTGATGATGATGTGTTGGTAGAGACTCATAAGAACAGGTTCGAATCAGGGGACCATGTCTCAGCAAAATGATAACTCTCAAATGCAGAATTTTGTTATTGTTGGTGGTGGTGCTCATGTTGGTGATAGTTTAGGACCTCGACGTTTTTCTCCCGTTGCCAATACGTCTTGAAACTTTAACAGAGCACGTGAATCATAATGTTAGCTTTTTGAATGTTTTTTTACAAACTATAGACTTTTGGAAAAGGTAGCTTTAGATAGTGAATGATAGTTTTTGGATGTTTTTGTAGAAGTTATAGACTTTTGGACAGGTAATGCTTTAGATAGTGGATGATAGTTGGAAAATTTGAGAGTGTGATATAAGATGTCTTCAGGCTATGCTTCTAAAGGCTTTAAGACTTGTGGGTATCTAGAGAGATTGTATTCTTGATGGTGATAAAACTGCTAACAACATTACGAGTGCATGAATTTATTTATTTTTTTTGCTTTTTTTTAATGTGAGATATTAATCATATCAAAGGTAATGCGATGGGATTTACTGACCTTAAGAAGTATCTTTAGAGCGTTACCTGTCCCGGTGTGTTTGAGTTTGAAGTTCTCATCTGCAAACTTATCACCATAGATCGACTCTCCACCTCTCCCATCGCCTAGTGTGAAACTCCACCATCATGAAGCTATGAATGATTCTGTGGAAGCTGCTTCTTTTGAAATAAATAGGCTTCCCCATGTTCCCAACTCTTTTCTATCCTACACACAAAGAAGGATAAAACATTAAACCCCAAAGACACTCTTGGCTCATAAAATTTAAAAGACCATGAGTGTTAAAGAGGGAAACAAAAGCTACTTGGCTACCCGTGAAAAGTGCTCGAAAGTTCTCTGCAAATAAGGAAAAACATGGATTCGTTAAAGGAAAACACCCCAAGAGAGACAATTTGAAGATGTTTTCCATCACTCTTTGACTTGAAACTGTACCTGCAGTTTTAGGAACTATCTTCCCAAAATTCCCTATGAGTATCCTCCATATACATGAAAGACAAATGTAAGCAAAAAGTTTACTATGTAAGAGCTATACAAAGAGTTCTAAGCTCTAAGTAAACAGTTACATTACCACATCGAGACATATAAATCCTAATTCAAAGACTAACGTTATCAAAATCAAACAAAGCATCAACTAATCTGTTTAACCAAATGAGACTAACCCTGAACCGTAAGCATCACCGATCAAGTATCCGATTCACTTAACTTTGCCAAAGTTCCAGACTTTCTGGTTCAAATAAAAAAAGGATGAAACTTTATAAACCTGCAGGTGAACCACTGATCTGAATGTCAAAGTAAACTTTGTGGGTAACTACTTCTAAATCTTCACCCACCTGAAAATCTCAAATCTTTAATTACAAAGTCTGAAGATTGCTATGAGCTCAGCTGCTAACCTGATCATAAACCTTCTCATTGACCAAAGGATCAGCAACATCAGTTAGTTTAATCTGAATTGAATCCCACAAATCGTAAGTAATGTAGCAGACACAGATCAAGTATATGAGGAATAAGGATCAAAAAATTTAAAACCTGGATGAGAGCAAGTGTGACAAAGAGGACGTCTACCGACAAGAGATTCAGAGATACCAATCTAGTCGCTGATCGAGACAAAAGAAAAAATAAGGGTTCTATAAATAGATAGATAGAGAGGAAGGTGAAAAGAATCCATAGATGAGATTAACTAGAGCTTTGATTACATGAAATAGTGGAGGAGAGGAATGATTGATCGAAGAACTGAAATGGAGAAGAGGAAACAAAGAGATTGAAGTTGAAAGTGAAGAGAGATCCGTAACCTAGTTAGGTTTTGTAGAAATTGGACTATATTGGGCCAACCAATGGATGGTCGACGAAAGGCCCAACTTAGGCTTTAAAAACTCGAGCGACATGGCATGACGTGTCAAAAATATCAAATATTACTGGTTGATTTTTGTGTCCACGTGGACAGTCTCGTAGTGCTCCTTAGTCAACTTTTAGTATTGTAAGATTTCATATTCGTTTACTTTCTTTCACATATATATGATATCTTTGGTTATGTCATAAGAACAATTAGGTTTTAAGTGCTAATCTTTTTTTTTTAAAACTATGTTGTTTGCTGACAAAAAAAACTATGTTGTTTACCTAAGCTTTTAAGTTTAGTAAACTATGTTGTAGACCAAAGAAAATTGTAGATTTTCTACGTTTTCAGTTTTATAACTTATTTTGGCTGTAAAGTGAATTGTGAACTTTGCTCAAAAAGAAAAAAAAAAGTGAATTGTGAACAATAATGCAATGGCTTTAGCATCTAAGATTACTGCTTACAAATAAAAAGAGTTTTCTAAGTAGAAAACCATTAACACACATACACTACTCCTGCGCGTCTCTCTCTTCACATGCAACACATTTAGCTTCTTCTTCCATGCAACCAATTTAGGATTAACATTAGAAGGCAGAATAACCTGTGGCTCCACACAAGACATAAAGTACTCCACACAGGACATAAGTTAAAACATAAGAATCATTAACCTGGCCAATTGCTTTCTCCCCATTAACCTCAAGGAGCTGACCACATCTCATAGATACATATCCTAAGGGAATATTAACAATCTCCTGGTACGTTAGACCTTTATATATAATAAAAAATTCAATAAATCTTTAAAGTCAGTAAAGTACTCTTGAGAAGAATAATTTGATAGTCGATGGCAAAACTTCTCTCTTTATCAATGTTTATTTATACCTTGACTTTTTCAAGATGACCAAAAGACCTGCAACACATGAGACAGTTCTGACCAAGAGAGACCTGAGACCTACACAATTCAAAATTCTCAAATCAGTCTTTTGCAAATTTAATACGGTAGCTATCCCGTAACATCATGGACAAAAAACGATTGATATGTGATCAACGAAGAAAACCATCTACACCATCCATTATTCAACCAACCTTATATAGAGACTAATCCATGATCGGTATCTACTGATCAAAATCAAATCAACATACCCATTCCGTTCTCGGGAACTCCTTCGTCCATGTTGATACCAGGCGCCACCACTGTCACAAATCGAAATTAAGTAAAACTGCTCCCCAATCCTTGTGAACAAAAAGGAATCACAACGCAAAGCAATAACAAACAAATATATATGAAACCAATTTAATTAAAAATTCGATGACCACAACGTTCGAGCCCGTGAAAGAGAGGAAGAGAACATCGATACTAACATGAGATGGCAAGGAGGGACATCTATGACCGTCCCAACATAATCAACCATATCAGGAATATAACAGAGTTTTTTGGTGAGGTTATTGAACCCCACGATTGCAAGCAACTCCGTCGCGGAGTGACTGTCGGAAAATCCTATCAAGGGTTCACAAAGCGAGGAACTCATGTTTTATAGTTGTAGATCCACCGCTTTATAGAGAGGGAAGATGCATTGAATGAGCAATTGTGCTTGGTGTGGGTCGAAGGATTTACGAAGGTTGTTAATGAGTATGAATCAATGCATCTCGTAACGTATCGGAGGAGATGAATCTCAGAAGACACGAACTGAGATCTATGCATAGATTCCTAACGAAGTTTGTCTAACACAACCTTGCAGAAATTCCATTTGCGGTTGAGGAACTCGATCCAAACGAAGAACCCTAGATATCAAAAGTCGCCATTAGTGAAGAAGAGAGAAGAAGAAGACGATAATGAGTTACACTTTTGGTTTATTTTCAGCCCAAGTAAAATAATACCAAGCCCACAAATTCCATTCGTGAAACCCACAAACAATACCAAGGAAAATCAACAAAAATTGCTTAAGATTAGACACATGTCATTTCCTTATGAAACTATTTGATGAAGTGGCAGCATCATGATGGAGGAAAATGTTTTTTATAGTAATAGATTTGATAATTTGAAGACGTTTATTGATTGATTAAGTGACATATTAAAAAGAAAACGATTATGAGAATTATGTCAATTCGGCAAAAACACAGAGAATAATGAAAATTCGAGTTCTTGTACTGAAAAATATTTGTTTGTGAATATATCTTCTCAGTTCTCGGTATCCTTTTATATACTCAATCCAATTTTTTTTCCCTTCAAGTCAATCCAAACTTATGCCAACTTTAACTCGATTGGGCTGACTTCTAATCAATTGGGCCGAGTTTTGTTTGTTTTATGGACCTTGTCTGAGGGAAGTTAACCCATCTCTAATAGTAAGTCCTCCTAGTTCATTGTGAGAGACGAAACAGATCTCAATGAATTAATAAGAACGAGTATTAAGAATAAAGAACTTGGCGCTTGTGTTCCAAATAAAGTTGGGTTTCCATCTCGGCGTATACAAGGAATTCAATATGGTTTACCTTAAATCCAAAAAATCCCGGTTACCATGTCCAATGGTTTAGTCTTTAACCAGATTTCGGTTCTCGAGATGAAGTGGAATCATTTTCCCTGAAATGGCAAGAATGATGCCGCCACCCTAAGTTTTAAACCTAATGATTGCACCTCTTCGTTTATCTCACCGTAACTCTATAAGTAGGGTTAAACTTTCTCATTATTTCATTTCTTCCTATGAGCAAAAGGTAGTTCTCTCTCTCTCTCTCTCTCTCTCTCTCTCTCTCTCTCTCTCTCTCTCTCTCAATATTTATTTTCTGGCTACCACTGAAAATCTGATTGATTCCTCTTATTTTCTCTAGTTCTTCAGTAAAAAAATGTCTTTGATCCGTATTTTTTGAGGAACGGGAAAGAGAAGATGACATCACCAAGTGTAGACCTAGATTTATCGGCGGAATCAGTCCAATAAAAAATCCAATGAAGGTTCATCATGAGAATTTTTCTGATGTCGTCAGATTGGATTTCAATCAGCTTTAGCTATTTTGATTCACAAAAGCTACTTTCTGGGTCAACGGAGAAGGTTTTTGGGGTCAAAATTGGTCATAGCAAAATCAACAGCTAAAATCCTCCGAGAAATTGTGCCTTAAGCAAATATGATCTAGAAATGTCAAAGAAACTATACGGCATAATCCAAATTAATTTGCATAAGGAAACAAAAAAAATTCGTATATTTCATCCCAGAAAAGGAATAAAATAATTACTATACAAGCATGAAAAGATCAGAAAAAACATTCTTGTGGAAGGTTATTGCGATAAACAATTATTTTTACGAAAGACATACTCAATCTCAAACAAAATAACTTCTGAAAGTACGATAAAAAGAGAAACCACCGCTTCCTGAATTCTCATCGTCTTATTGTCTCCAGTTCATCTTGCCCCGACCGTTGAACCATGTCGCCAATAGGCGACCATACCACCCTCTCTATCTCTCATCTTGAGCGGAGGAAAACTCTGGCTTGTCCTCGTCGCCAGCTGGCGACGAGACCATCTTCTCCGTGTCTTGTCACTAGCAGGCGATGACTCAGGCTTGACCTCATCGCCATCTAGGGACGAGGCCATCTCTTCCATGTCTCGTCACCAGCAGGCGATGACTAGGCTCGTCCTTGTCGCCAGCTGGCAAGAAGAACATCTTCTCCGCGTCTCGTTTCCAACATGAGATGAATCGGGCTTGTCCTCGTTGCCAGCTTGATACCAAGCCTCCTTCTCCTTTTCACCATGAGGCGGCGTCAACTTCGCTCTGTTTCAATCGAACTATCTCTTGTTTCGTCTCGATTGGAGTTACCGCTGCTATTTTACGATAAAAATAACAAAGACTTGTTTTCTTTTAAAATCTCAAATCAATCGTATGATAAAGGTTAACTTAACACCATCGTTATCCTATGGAACCAAAATCATACCAAGGTTATTTCTTTGAAAGAAATCGTAAAAACATTTAAGTCGAAAATGGCTCGAGAAGGTCTAAAACCTGGCAAAAGACCACTTACGATTTTAGACAAAAATGAACCCAAACTACAATTACGAGTTACTTGATTTTCGAAGAATATAAATGGAAAAGACGATAAATGTCAAGTTTTCAGTATAATCATGAAGATCGAGAGCACAAGAAAGATTTCCGCAAAGAGATAAACTCGAATCAGAGGCATAAAAGGAAAGATAACCGACCTTGGAGACATATATAAGTTGAAACAAGACGAATGGCACAGAGGACAATACAATTTTTAGACTATCAGAAATCTTTGCACTTAGGAAACATAGGCATTATTCTCGACATTCTTAGGTTTCTATGTCTTGCACTCAATTACTAGATGAATTCGCAAAGGCAGTTCAATCTCTTATTAAAACGCTGTAAATTGAACTATGTTCAGCTTGATCCTCGAAAAGGGTACATAGGCAGCCTTTCATAAGGTCCAGTCCAAAATATTTAAAACATTTTTCATCTTTTCCGTCTATTTCTAAGCGAGTTGCAGCTCACATAGGGTTTTATCGACATAAGTGGTTATGCTAGTGAACTTAGTTAGGTTTTACAGCCTGTGTTATTCGATTTCCTTGTAACCCCGTTTCTAGACAATCTTCCTGTACGTTTTTTTTCTATGGAACGTTCATACGCACATTCTAAATAAATATCTATTTTTCTATAAATTCATTTGGTTGTCTTTTCATATTTCCACATTTATTTGGTTACGTACTTGTCGCCGGTTCTCGCAGAGAATTCTGACCTCAAAGAAAGTAGGAGTCTGAAAATATGAAGGACGAATTCACAGCTCACAACAACGCTGGTAAAACAACTCCAGCAGCAAATGTTCCTATGGCCAATGCTAATGCAAACGCCACAGCGCTCGACGAAATCTAAAACCTAGTCGCGAATTTTCTTCACGGGAAGATCACCAAAACTAGCTCGTGATATTCTGTCTAAACTGAAAGGGCAACGATAAAATCCATCAAACCCCGTAAAATTTGTCTCTTTACCGAGTTGGAGAAATCTCAATGCGGAATGGTTTGACCAAAAGATGTTTGCGAAAACGTTTAAGAAAAATAAAACTTGCTCACCTGTTATCTCAGAAAACCCTAGATTGCTCGCAGAAAAGGAAGTACAAGAAATCAGAGACACACCCCTCATTGTTGTACTTCTTCCGCATAACATTCGGAGAAGTGAAGTTGATTTCTATAGAATCACTCGAAACCTAGAACAACTGACAAAGACTAAACAAAGCAAAACGGGAGATCGTATCCCTCGCTGCTGAAAGTCTTATGAAACATAAGATTTCGAAAAAATTCAAGCTTCGCTTCTATAGTAACATATTCTCCGAATTCTCAATATTTGTCTACCAAGATTACCTCCAAAAAAGTACTCAAAGTTCCTTCGGGTCAATCCTACAGAAACAAGAATTTTTTTTATTACGTTTAATCTCGATAATAAAGCTTGTCGGAGCTACGGTTTCTGATATAAAACTCAAAAAATATCTACGAAAAAAAATTCATAAAATTAAGCTCAACGACATATTACACAACAACTTTCGTAAAATAATACTAGACAGCATTTTACGAAACATCTTTCATAAAATTAAACTCAAAAACATTTTGCAGAATAAATTTTGCAAAATTAAGCTCAACAACATTTTACAAACAACTTTTGTAATATTAAACTCGAAAATAATTTACGAGACATTATTTGAGATAGTATTTCATGATACAACTTCCGTAGAATAAATTTGAAACATTTACGAAACGACTCTCATATGTAAAACTCAAAACAATTCGACGAACCTTCGGAAAATTAAAAAAAAATCGTACAAAAAGACGTTGGGAGAAGGAAAGAGATGGAGCGAGAACTGAGAAGTGAACTTCGCCCATCGGCCTCTATACATGATCTCACCATCCTCTCTCTCCGACCTCATCGCCCATGACCTCTCACCAAAGCTTCATCGTCGTACGAGTCTTCTTGATCGCCATTGGCATCTCCTTATCGCCCTTGGATATTTCTAAGCACCAAAAGGCTTTCGACAAGATACTTATTTATTTTTGTAAAACCAAAGATGCAGAGATTGAAATCCAGATCTGAAAATATGGATCGACGAAACAAAACCGCAAGACAGGCTTCAGCCTAAACGCGGCCAGGAAAATAAAGAAATTCAGGAAGAATGTGAGGTTCCACGAAGGCAGCTTCTCTGAGCTTCACATAGAAGCATCTTCCGGCCTAATTTCGGATCTTGAAAGGGTGATTAGTCATGATGTTGTGGGCTGAGTGCATCTTGGTGTATACAAACCATGTGTCTTGTCTCACAATAGCACATGTCATTTCTTCAAATACTCGAACATACATTGAGATATAAATCTCGTCAGCAATTACGATCAACTTGACCACTATTCAACTTGACCACTATTGAGATATAGATATTTCCCATCTAAAGCAACATGATGTGATGAGGCACATAATAGGAAACCAAAGTTTGGCATTTTTATCATACCATGATTCATAGATACAAGCGTATTCAACATGTGGAGGCCACAGCCTCTGGTGCGGTTTGGGAATCATGTACGTGAAACTGGCTCCCACATGCAGGCGAGTGATGAGAACTCCAACGATTTTTCACTGTTGATCGGGTAGGAGAGTGGTTCTTCCAATTCTGACCATCAACATTCGATGACCTCACATTTTTTTCTGGGAGTTCTGATACAAAAATAAAAGAGCCATCTTCACTATGTTAATTGGAAGAAGACCTGAGCTCAGCGGCATCATTGCTGAGATGTGGGAATGACTGCTTCTTCCCGATGATCGATCTTTGTGTCAGCGCCCCCAACATCTCTTTCATCTACAGCAGACTGACCCTCTCATTCTTCCTGAAAAATTGACTCAGAAAATCGGACTAGTTGGAGTTGATCAAAATCTTACTCGGCAATGTCAAATAAAGCTTCTCGGTGAGCTTTCATCGGATTATCAACCAGACTAGAACAACCGAACATATATTACTCGGTAGTGAAACATTTTCTTCCCCTTTTCTTGTGCATTTGCGGATCGTATACATTTTTATTCTGAAGAACAATTGAAGAACTCAAGCAGAACAGAGAAAATTGGAAAAATTCATGGTGACAGGACGGAAAATAAATAATAAAAGCGAGTAAGGAAGAGAGAGTTTGAGAGAAAAAATACCTTTCGATCACAAGAATAAATGAGTAACTGAAATATGAATACTCATATAAAATTGAGAAGAGAAACGAATAGATGCCATGATTATGTCTACAAACCCTAAAAAACGGTAGCAAACTTCACAAAATTTCTGGAACGACGATTCCACTTTTCAAGGTAAACCAAATATTTGGTTTGAATAACGAAAACAGAATCTCCGGTTAGCGGTAAACCAAACAAGATGTGTGATAAACAGTGAGATAGAAATTTGATAGAATTTGTAAGAAGAGTGCCGAGTTCGTTTACTTTTAAAAACTATTCTTACAAATTCATTGAAATCAACTTCGTCCCTAACAACGAACTGGGGGACTTGTTGTTGGAGACTGATTACATCTTTCAAACAAGGCTCATCAAGTAAATGGATCTAGGCCCATTTAACTTGGATGCATTCAAAGAGGTAAGCCACTTGGAGGAAAAAAAGAAAAGAGCTTAGCTATAAAAGGAGAGGACCGATAAGAGAAAGGGACATTCAGAAACATACACAATTCAACACAAAAACTAGGTTTTCCACCACTTAACGTTCTTGTCGAGATCATCATCGTTTTACAAGTTCTTTGTCTTTTACATTGTAATCGTTTTCAAAACTTGATATGAAAAATATAAAATAGTAATGAATTGTGCCATATATATGTTGGAATTGATTTTCAGTGATGTTGAAGTGGATGACTTATTTGGCTTTTGTGGTCGGTTTCCAGCGAAATCAGTGGTCGTCAAACGTCGAAAACAAAGTTAAGTTGAGTGATTAATTATGAAACGGTAACTTGGTGTGAACAAAACAAAAA
Organism: Moricandia moricandioides; assembly: GCA_905132885.1. Taxonomy (NCBI): domain Eukaryota; kingdom Viridiplantae; phylum Streptophyta; class Magnoliopsida; order Brassicales; family Brassicaceae; genus Moricandia; species Moricandia moricandioides. The sequence continues at coordinate 34,229 of CAJHQQ010002985.1, forward strand.
AAACATAATAAAATTCTTTGTCCTACATGAAGTAAATCAATGCTTTTTGAATTGTAAATATATATATGTTCACACTCCTATCTATCTTCAAAGGCTGAACGTAGAGAGGATTAGTATAATGCTGTTGTTCTGAGGATTCAAGATAGGATGATCCGAGGATTGACTGGCTGGACTGTGAGACGAACTGAATGGGTCGGATGATGCTAGAAAGAGCTGGCCAAAGTTGAATGGACCTTCCGTGGGTGGATATGAGAGCTTGATCGATGTCTGATTAGTAGCGGATAGGGTGAACCCATTGCCTAGACAAGCTAGGATCGGATCTATTTTTGAGCCGACAAAGCTCGGTCGGTCATTCTTATGCTTGGATTATGGCTAAGTATTTCAGTTTGCAACCTTGGAAGTGTTCGGACAGCTTAACGAAAAATCCAGACAAAGCAGAAATTTCAGACAACAAGGGATGGATCCAAACAAGTGTTTTTGGATTCGGACAGGTCGGTTGAGCTGGTCAGCTGGACAGCGATGGTCGGACATCAGAAAAATGGTTGAGAATGTCAAACTGAGCTGATTTGGTAGTAACAAAAGGATTCAGACAAGATTGGTCCAATTTAGACAAAGCGGTTAGACTTGTCGTCTGGGACAATCAACTTTAGCTCAATTCTGCGCCTAAGTAATGTTGGTGGGAGTAGTTATTGGGCGAAAGGGGAAAACTCGCGCTAGGAAGGCAAAGGAGCGCGAGGTGGCGGATACTACTATCTGGCCGAAGGAAAAAGTGCGGAAATAATTACTTAGACGGTTTTGCGGGCCTAAACTGCCCAACTGCTCATTTGATCGTCTTCTCTCACGAAGAATCTAAGGAAAACCTGAGAGAAAAACTCAGAGAGAGAAAATTCCAATCAAGAGAACAACTTTGAGATTTGGTTGGATCAAAGTCTGAGTACAGTACGACCGTCTGTTGGTTGATTTCGATTGTTCAAGTGTTCGTAAATCCGAGAAAAACTGTGCAAGAGTTCTTAGTAAGACCAAATCATACCCTTAACATACCGACTCTAAAGAAAAAGGTGAGTGTGCGACCGTATCCCTATCGTACTGAATCATTGTTTGATTGTTAGGAATTATTCTGTGTACTGATTGCTTGTCTAATTATTTGCAATGATCTGGCTTAGATCGAGTAATTGGGTCCTTCCATCAATGCACCTTGATCAGATCATGCACTTAGAGCCGTTTTGGCCTGCTAAGGTGTGACGGTATTTGATGGCACTTTGGCTTGGATCGGTTATATCAATCAAGTATCTGACTGGGTGATAAGCATGTCGGATTATCTATGTGAGTGTCTAGAAGCGATTGCTTTACATTGACTAGTGGGATGGGATGGCCGCTTCCACTAAGGATTATGTTTCTTATGCCTCCTTTGTTTTGGATGCAGATCAGGATCAGACCCGTAAGGGTGAAGACATAGCTTGACCGTGGGACTAAGGTAGGAAGGAAGGGTGGTGGATTGGGTAGATATAGGACGAGTTTAACTTGTAATAGATTATTAGCAGACTCGCTTTTTAACTCGAACCTCAGTTTAGCTATCTAAATCATATTATGTTTGTTGACTTGTCTGAAAACGAACTAAAATATGAAATAATTCTATGTAAAGAAAACTTGGAAACTGGCCTAAATCTGATCAAGGAAGTCGGTTAAGACTCGTACTGATGGTACGAAAAATGGGTCGGGTCCCTTCAAGTGGTATCAGAGCGGAGTTTGGTTTTAGGACAGTCTAAGTGTAGTGGGTGTTGGGATGAATCCATCCTTCCAAGCCTGATTTCTCGCGGTAAGCTTTGTATTCTGACTGAATTAGAGTTAGTTTTGACTAACTTATTTATGATTTGAATGCAGATGGCAAAGAGTAACCGTAACGCAAGGAGAAATGTGGATGATACTGGAGAATAATCTGGAAACAATGCTGCTCGAAACATTCCTGGAAATGAAGAAGTCGACAATGCTGCTAAAGCAGCGAATGTGAATACAGCTGCTGAAGCTCATGTTGGAATGGAAACCGTTCTGGCTATGTTAGCCCAACTCTTGGCAAGAATTCATGTGGTTGCAGTACCCACAGTGATTGCACCCATTGTGGAGGAAGCCAAGCAAGTGGGACAAGAGGAAGAAAAAGCACATGTTGCAAGAAATTCATCCTATCTGAAACTAATGTAACAAATTTCTTTTTGGGTGGCTCCAAATCAGCGGAAGCAGATCAGTGGATCGACATGATAGAGCAGAATTTCATCTCTATCAACTTTCCTGTTTCCTACAAGAAGGACATTGTTGTACACTACCTTGATGGTGATGCACACATCTGGTGGCAAGGAGTAGCACTTTGGAATGATGCTATATATTGCACCTGAGCCAACTTCAAGGCAACGTATCGTGAGAAGTACTTTCCAGAGGAAGCCTTTGATCTGGTGGAAGCAGCCTTCCTCAAACTGGGAAATTGATCAAAGTATGTGCGTGAGTATGAGGCAGAATTTAACAGCCCCAAGAAGTACGATGGACGTGAAGGAGAAACCGAGAGGTCTCTACTTTGAAAGTTTATGCGCAGAATCAGGGTTGATCTCTAAACCGTTTAAGATTCTCAAATATGTCACCGTGGCCGAACTGGTGGAAAAGGCTGCGGACCGCATGGCCAGTCTGGTAAGCATGCGGGGAAAAATCAAAAGATGGTAAAGACTGGATCGTCCAGCAACACGTATGCAGAAATCCACACTGCGTGTTTGACTTGTGGAAAAATGAATATGGACCATGCCGTACTGCTTTGGGAGCTTGTCACCGTTGTGGAAGTATGGATCACAAGGTTCATGATTGCCTTGATGAAGATCTGAGGCAATAAATCCAAGGAAAGAGTGCTGGGAAACGAATGTGTTACAACTATGGTGAAGATGAGAACTTCAAGAACCAGTGTCCAAAGGATGTACAACTACCTGGGAAGCGTACGAGTGATGGACCTCAGCCGGCTGCGAAGAGGCAGGCCATCATACCGCGGGTATACACAATCGGGAATGAATCCATGGACACACGCACTGGTGATTCCTCCTATCTCTCACTTTTACCTTAAATTTTTTTTTGTGTGAAATTGGTTGTCTGTAGAATATGCCTTTAGTTTTCGAGTGAATATGTAGGGGCCTTAGTTATGGGGGCTATGGCAACCCATGTACTGTTTGATTCTGGTGCATCTCACTGCTTTTTGCAACCCAGGATGGTTGGAATAGGAGAATTTCATAAGCAACCTGAAGGAGAAGTAGGGTTGGTGAGATTGGCTGGTGGTAAGGTCATGTACATTATGGAAAAAACCTGAAACTTCTCTGTGATGGTCGGTGATGTGAACATGCCAGACGATGTGATAATTTTTCTAGTGAAGTTTTTTGATGTGATCCTTGGAAGGGATTGGTTGGGGAACAATAAGGCACATCTAGAATGTCATCGAGGCAACTTCATTTCGAGATCGGCAGTGAGAAACTGGTTTATCAAGGGATACAACCAACAAAAGGGAGCTTGATCATTTCAGCACTCCAAGCAGAATGGATGTTTGAAAAGGGATGCGAAGCCTACTTGGCTGCAATCACTATTGTGGAAGATGGACCGAACGCCGAGCTTGGAGGGATATCTATTGTAAATAAATATGATGACGTGTTCGAGTCCTTTACATGATTACTACTATACCGTTTTGATCCTTTCACGATTGAGCTTCAACCTGGTACATCTCAATCTCCAAAGCTCCATACCGGATGGCTTCGGCTGAAATGTCAGAACTATAGAAGCAGCTGACTGAGTTGACGGAAAAAGAATTTGTGCGTTCAAGCAGTTCACCTTGGGGTGCATCAATCTTGTTCGTGAAGAAGAAATATGGTAGCTTCAGACTCTTCATCGACTACCGTGGGTTTAACATAATTACAGTAAAGAAAAAGTACCCTTTCCCATGGATAGACGAGTTACTAGACCAACTCTGAGGTGCTACTTGGTTTTCAAAGATTTATCTAGCTTCGGGATATCATCAGATTCCAATTGTTGAGGAGGACATCCGTAAGACAGAATTCAGATCAAGATATGGGCATTATGAGTTTGCGGTCATACCCTTCAGATTGACCAACGCTCATGCAACCTTCATGAAACTAATGAATAACGTCTTCAGAGACTTCCTGGATGAATTCATTATATTCTTCATAGACAATAACTTGATTTGCAAAGAATCAGGAGGAGCATAAGACACACTTGAAAACAATATTGGATAGACTGTGGGAACATAAGTTTTTTGCCAAAATCAGTAAATGCAGTTTTTGGAAAAGGGAAATCGGCTTCTTGGGTCATGTAGTCTCGGACAAGGGAGTGTCTGTGGACCAGGCAAACATCAAGGCCATCGCGGACTGGCCTAGACTGAGGAACCCTACTGATATCAGAAGTTTTCTGGGACTGGCTGGATGCTACCGACATTTTTTTAAAGGATTTGCTAGCATGGCTCAACCGATGACAAAATTAACTGAGAAAGATGTTAAGTTTGTGTGGACTGAAGAATGTGAATCAAGCTTCTACAAAATCAAGGAAATGTTGATGAGTACTCCAATATTGGCTCTTCCTATGGACAATGAGCCATGCGTCATCTACATAAATGTATCCAAAATAGGATTTGGGTTTATGCAGCAAGGTAAGGTGATTTCCTATGCATCAAGACATCTAAGGAAACACGAAGGAAACTATCCAACACACGACTTAGAAATGGCACCAGTCGTTTTTTCACTCAAGATATCTTACCTTTATGGTGCGAAGGTTCAAATGTTCACGGACCATAAGAGCTTGGATTGAACTTGTTGTGTATTACGACTTGGATATTGCCTACCATCCAGGAAAGGTAAACCTAGTTGATGTTGCCTTAAGCCGGAAGAGAGTAGCTTCAGATTCAGAGAAATATCTAGAGGAACTGGGCCATATGGTTGGAACATTAAGATTGACTGCCTTGACTGACGAAGTGGAACCTTTGGGTCTTGGTACAACAGATCAAGAAGACTTGTTGAGTTTGAATTGCATAAGAGAAGGATGAGGATCCTATCAAAGCTTCAAAGAACGAAAAGACAGAGTATCAGACTTCAAACAATGGGACAATTCTGGTTAATGGCCGAGTGTGTGTTCCAAATTATCAGAGATTGCGTGAAAATATCCTTAAGGAAGCAAATCAGTCAAAGTTTTCGATACATCCAGTAACAACTAAGATGTATTGTGACTTGAAGAGGCACTATCAGTGGGTTGGAATGAAACAGATGTTGCTAAGTGGGTAGCTGGCTGCCCACTCTGCCAAATTGTTAAGGCAGAGAATCAAGTTCCAAGCGGACTACTGCAGAGCTTACCCATGCCAGCTTGGAAATGGGACATGATTACAATGGATTTTGTGACTTGCTTTCAAATAAGGGATGGCAAACGCTATCTGGGTGATAGTGGATAGACTGACTAAATCCACACACTTCTTAGCAATCAACAAGTCAGACAATGCAACGGTGTTAACCAAGTTATATGTCGAACATATCGTCAGACTTCATGGAGTTTCGGTAAGCGTAGTGTCAGAGCGAGACTCCACATTCTACTTAGCCTTTAGGAGGGCAATGTAGAAGTTGATGGGGACAAAAGTCCATATGAGTATAACATACCATCCCCAATCGGATGGACAATCTCAAAGGACAATCCAAACACTAGAAGACTTACTGCGATCTTATGTTCTGGATTGGGGAGATAAATGGGACCAGTAATTGCATTTGGCCGAGTTCTCATACAACAGCAGCTATCATGCAAGCATTTGAATGTCGCTTTACGAAACATTGTATGGTTGACCTTGCAGAACACCGCTATGATTGACCCAAGTGGAGACGCACAACATATTTGATCGAGACTTCATGGAAGAGACTACTAAAAGAATCCGAGTCTTGAAATTGAACATGAAAGAGTCACAAGATAGATAGAAGAGCTATGCAGACAGTCGCAAAAAAGAGATTGGGTTCAAGGTCGGGAAACATAGTGTATCTCAAAACCGTCACTTACAAAGGCAATGACTGAGCATCAAAGAACGCCAAACTCAGTCCAAGGTACATGGGACCGTACAAGATCCTGGAAAGGATTGGAAAGGTCGCCTATAAGCTGGAATATCCTACATCAATGGCTCAGTTCCACAACATTTTCCACGTATAAAATGGATGAGTGATTGGGATAACTGATTACTGCGTTTTACCACATGCCAATTAACCTAATGTGCACGCTACCACAATCGAATAGTATATCGATGCAACACTTTAGGATCGAATCCACAAGGAACTAATGATCTGTAATACTAAGAATATACAAACTTTCTTAATCTAAGCAAATAAAAAAATGGATGATTGGTAATAAACTAAGATCCTAGAAATATAAACAAGGTGATCTCAAATCCAATCAAGAAATAAGTGCAAGAACTAATCTTTTAATAAATTATTAAGGATAGATCCATGGGCAAAGATAATCGATATAAGGTGATCAAGGTTCAATTTAGGATGTTCAAACAAAATAACCAACAAGTCTATAGGTCTAGAACTCATAAAATAGACTAATTCACTTTCATAATAAAAATCTCTTTGTAATCAAGTACTAAACATCAAATTTCTTTGGCTTAATACTATCAAACATGTATTATGATTAAGTCTACTAACCATCTAGCGATCCTAACATCAAATGTCTTTGGTTATTTAAGCTAGAGCAATACTAAGTTCATTCAAGCATTTTAACAAACACCTTTCGGGTATAAAATAGCTTAAGATCTAGATGAGAGTGATCAAGTATAATCTAGCATTAAGAACACTAAGTAAGCATAGAACAATATTAATCAAGCAAGAGACATTCTAAATATCCACTTAATCACCTTAATCTACTCAACCCATGAATCACAAGTTCACTACTCAATACTTTCCATGAGAAACCTTAAACCCATATGAGATTCAAGGCAAATCATGTTAATTAGCAAGAAAACACAATAAAAAATGAAGTACTTCCTTCCAATGATCAAAAGGTTCAAGCTTTTACAAGTTTAGACAAAGTTTTGAGAGAAAAAGAGATCCCCCTAGGGTTTTAGGGTCTAAAACTATATATAGAGTCCTAAAAACGAGTCGGATCAACCCAATAAACCCGGGTTGACCCATAAAAAATGGGTCTTTTTGTCTGTAGCGACCAGCTGAAGTCGCTACGGCTTGGTCGCTATGACACTTAGAATATTTCAGCTCCTCAGGATTTGTAGCGACCTCTCCTGGTCGCTAGGGGTGGTCGCTACGGGTTCCGCATTTCTTCTGTGGGTCTGTAGCGACCACGCCTGGTCACTACGGCATCCGCATTTCTTCTGTGGGTCTGTAGCGACCACTCCTGGTCGCTACGCCTGGTCGCTACATCTCTCTTTTGCTTCAAACTTCACTTCCTTAGCCTCAATTGCTCCAAACTCACCAATAAGCATCTCCAACACCTGATATAAACAAATGTAATGGAATGCAACCTAAATATGCCTAAATGATATCCTATATGCTCAAAATGCATCAAAAGAGATGATCAAAACCATGCAAATATGTAAGATATCAACTCCCCCAAACTTGTCCTTTACTTGTCCTCAAGTGAACTTTCAAAAACAAGCAAGAGAGAGGGGTTTGAAGATGGGAGCTCAGAACCAAAAGATACACTTCCTAGCCTTCAACATCACATCCTAGGTAAACATAGCAAATAGTATGAGCATGCTCTCTTAGTATGCTCTATCTTCTCAAGGCCTAAAAAGACTCTCATGCCTCTACACTAGATGCAAGCTCATAAACCAACAAGTCTTTATACAAACTCTCACATTCATTTACAGATTAACAAAGTGAATTCCTGCTAATGGAATCTTGATCTCGATCACTTGGCTTGGTAAGTGAAAACGGTGTAATTATGATAGAAGAAGGGTTCAAATTCTTTGGTGACTTTTAGTCAAGAAAAGGAGCTTGAACATTATACAAAATTTATCTAAGAAAATGAGCAATTCATGCATACAATGGTTTTTCCTCATCATTCTACCCTTTCCAAACACTTTTAAACTCTCCTTTTTCTCACTCACCAAATGAACTCTCTCTCTCTTTCTTTTACTTTAACCAACTAGGGATATCCTCTCTCTTTTTTTCCCTATCTTTTATTGTCTCTTTTTTTTTCTTTGGGGTTTTGCTTAAGTTATCTACAGTTTTTATTTTGTTTTTCTTTGATCCCTAGTGGCTATCTTCTTTTCATTTTTTCTTTCAGCTCATTCTTTCTCTTATCTCACACCTCGAAACCCAAAAGCAAATTTTATAAACACCAACACACTTCCCATTCCTAAATGCTAGCTCAAAAGAGGTCCTATAGCTAGCCAAAGATGAAAACAAGCCAATGTCGCTCCCAATACGCTCAAGATTTTACACATGACAAGCTATCAATAAAAGGCCTCACTCAAGCAAATTCAATTACGGTCTCAAAGAATGGTAAGGGTTAAAGGGTATGGAGGTGACATTTGGGTTTTCAGAGAGTGGTATAATAGATAGAGATCAACCCAAATGTGCATGAGATCCATGACCAAGTATACAAGAGTCCATAATCAGGGTAGATTAAGTTCATTAAGCCCTAGTTCATTTTGGAGTTGGTTTCAAGAGCAATGTCAATCACAACAAACAACTAGTTTCGAGAAGAGTTTTCAAGGCTCGAAGCTTACAAGTCTTTCAAGATATGCGTAAGCTACTTTCTATGTTTAACTAGGGTGTCATGTTGAGTTCTAGACATGTGTTCTTTACGAGGCAATAACATCCTTGCTCCCTATGCATAATGAATGCAATCTATATGCTTCTAGACTCAATCCTAAAAATGCAAAAGATGCAACTAGATGCTTCTTTTTGTTGCTTTCAATTTTTTTTTTTTTTGGGTTTTTCTTATGCAAATAATTATGTACAATGCAATGCATGAGACTCATGACAAGTAAACAAAACAAAATACAATGTGAGATAGTAGACTCTCCCCCAAACTTATTTCACACAGTCCCTTGTGTGAGAGTAAATTTGAAAGAGAGATCAAAAGATAAATAAAAGATGAAAGAATTAAGTATTTACAAAGGTGGAGATGCACTTACTTGGAGTTAGCTTGATGAGAGATGGGAATGAGGAAGGCTTGTTGTGACTTTGGAAATTTTCTCATGACCTCTTGAAAATATTTAGAACTCCCCCAAACTTGTCCCTAAACTTATTCAAACACACTAAAGCAAGATAAAAGATAACGAGAAATATATACAAAGGATAAACATGGGAATGCCTCCCAAGCGCGCTTGTTTTAAGTCTCTAGCTTGAATTGGTGTGCTTGTTAGTCATAAGTATCAAAAGGTTGAGCCAATGCACCTTTGATCCTTCTCCTACAAGAACAAGAAATAAGGTATGCAAAGGAGCACACTATTGTCCATAGAAAATAGACAGATTTTTCATCAAAGAGCTTCACTAAAGATGTAGCATGAATTATGAAATGCTCCTTGAGGTTCAAATGGTCATGAGAATCAAATGCATTTGGTGAAAATACAAAGTCAACTACAGGCTTATACGATGTTTGAACAAAGTAGTCAACTCTATCTCCATCAATCAAATAAAACACAATGTTTTTATTCTCATCATCATTTTTGACATGGGGTTTTCTAGCTCAAACAAAATTTTATCCACATCAAGTTCATCCCCTAAATCAGCTAGTTCAAGAAGAGGTCTAGGTTCATCAAGCATAAAAAAATCAGTTTCGAGATCAATTGAAGCACAAAGATAGTTCTTGTCAAAACAAACTTCAAAATGATCTCTAGCAATCTTTTCTACTCTCAAGTCATCTAATTTTTTAGTTTCACATATCAGATCAAGACTTTCATTGATGACCACATGAGAATTCAAATCAGAGGTAATATTTTTAACACAAGGCAAGCAACTATCCTCAAAATAATGAAGCTCAAAAATAGATACGTATATACCTTCTAGTTGGGTTGGTGGAACCCAATAAAATACCCCTTTGAGCTGATGAGCGATCCTTATCTCAATGCCCGTGAGCTCTCTTCCTTCAATTGTTGCCCGATGCTGCATAAGATTCAACCTTAGCATCGCTGCCATGTCACTTCTTGTCAACATTGAGTTCTCTTTGCAAAGCTCATCTACCTTCACACTTTGTTCTGGTGTGAGTACACTTTCATCAAAGGGTGGCTCCACATATGGCTCATCATCTTCATTGTGATCTTCAAATGTGTCTTCCTCTTCTTGTGGCCAGTCAAAGTAGATTGCAGGCATTACTACAAATAACAAAAGCTAGAATAAAAGGTTAATAAGTATACAAAGCAAAACAAAGCATAAGAAAAGAAGGCTTAATCTCAAGAAAATTTGAAATCCTAATGAAAAATCTACTTAGTTCCCCGGAAACGGCGCCAAATTGATTGTTGCGTTTTACCACAGGCCAATTAACCTAATGTGCACACTACCACAATCGAATGATATATCGATGCAGCACTTTAGGATCGAATCCACAAGGAACTAATGATCTTTAACACTAAGAATACACAAACTTTCTTAATCTAAGCAAATAAAAAGATGGATGATTGGTAACAAACTAAGATCCTAGAAATATAAACAAGGTGATCTCAAATCCAATCAAGAAATAAGTGCAAGAACTAATCTTTTAATAAATTATTAAGGATAGATCCATGGGCAAAGATAATCGATATAAGGTGATCAAGGTTCAATCTAGGATGTTCAAACAAAATAACCAACAAGTCTATAGGTCTAGAAATCATAAAATAGACTAATTCACTTTCATGATAGAAATCTCTTTGTAATCAAGTACTAAGCATCAAATGTCTTTGGCTTAATACTATCAAATATGCATTATGATTAAGTCTACTAACCATCTAGCAATCCTAACATCAAATGTCTTTGGTTATTTAAGCTAGAGCAATACTAAGTTCATTCAAGCATTTTAACAAACACCTTTCGGGTATAAAATAGCTTAAGATCTAGATGAGAGTGATCAAGTATAATCTAGCATTAAGAACACTAAGTAAGCATAGAACAATATTAATCAAGCAAGAGACATTCTAAATATCCACTTAATCACCTTAATCTACTCAACCCATGAATCACAAGTTCACTACTCAATACTTTCCATGAGAAACCTTAAACCCATATGAGATTCATGGTAAATCATGTTAATTAGCAAGAAAAACACAATAAAAAATGAAGTATTTCCTTCCAATGATCAAAAGGTTCAAGCTTTTACAAGTTTAGACAAATTTTTGAGAGAAAAAGAGATCCCCCTAGGGTTTTAGGGTCTAAAACTATATATAGGAGTCCTAAAAATGAGTCGGATCAACCCAATAAACCCGGGTTGACCCATAAAAAATTGGGTCTTTTTGTCTGTAGCGACCAGCTGAAGTCGCTACGGCTTGGTCGCTAGGACACTTAGAATATTTCAGCTCCTCAGGATTTGTAGCGACCTCTCCTGGTCGCTACGGGTTCCGCATTTCTTCTGTGGGTCTGCAGCTACCACACCTGGTCGCTACGGCATCCGCATTTCTCTTGTGGGTCTGTAGCGACCACTCCTGGTCGCTACACCTCTCTTTTGCTCCAAACTTTACTTCCTTAGCCTCAATTGCCTTCAAACTCACCAATAAGCATCTCCAACACCTGATATAAGACAAATGTAATGGAATGCAACCTAAACATGCCTAAATGATATTCTATATGCTCAAAATGCATCAATAGTGATGATCAAAACCATGCAAATATGTAAGATATCAATAACATGGTTTCAGAACCACCATCCGACTTAAGAGAAAACCTTATTGTAGAAAGGAGACCAGTCCGAATCATTGGCAGGAAACTAAGCTAGAAGGCATAAATAATGTCAAGATGATTCAAATTGTTTGGGACTGGGACGGTGAAGAAGAAACAACATGGGAACCAGAAGCAAGGATGAAATCTGAATTCCCCAAGTGGTTCAATAAACTAAAGGAAAATATGACAAGAAAGACCCAAGGACGAGTCTGAGGCAAGTGGGGGAGACTTGTAGCGCCCATGTTCCGAGGATCTAAGATAGGATGATCCAAGGATTGACTGGCTGGACTGTGAGACGAACTGAATGGGTCGGATGATGCTAGAAAGAGCTGGCCAAAGTTTAATGGACCTTCCGTGGGTGGATAAGAGAGCTCGATCGATGTCTGATTAGTAGCGGATAGGGTGAACCCATGGTCTAGACAAAGCTAGGATTGGATCTGTTTTTGAGCCAACAAAGCTCTGTCAGTCGTTCTTATGCTCGGATTATAGAAAAGTAGTTCAGTTTGCAAACTTTGGAATTGTTCGGACAACTTGAGGAAAATCCAGACAAAGCAGAATTTTTGGACAACAATGTTTGGATCTGGACAAGTGTTGTCGGATTCGGACAGGTCGGTTGAGCTGGTCAGCGATGGTCAAAAATCAGACAAAACGGTTGAGAATGTCGAACTTTAACTGAATTGAGCTGATTCGGGTAGTAACTGTCGTACTCAGAAAAGACTGGTCTGACTCAAACAAAACGGTTAGACTTATCGGCCGAGACAATCAAATTTATATCAATTTTGCACCTAAGTAATTCGGGAGTAGTTATTGGGTGAAAGGGGAAAGCTCGCGCTAAGAAAGCAAAGGAGCACGGGGTAAAGGTTACTTCTTTATGGTTGAAGGAAAAAGCGCGGAAACGGTTACTTAGACAGTTTTGTGGGCCTAAACTGCCAACTGCTCATTTAATATTCTTCTTAGCGTATTATCTCCATTTTCTTGACGAAAACACTAAGGGAAAACCAGAGAGAAAAGTCTGATCAAGAGATATTGAGATTGGGATGGATCAATCAATCTGAGTACTGTACGATCGTCTGTTGGGTGATTCTGACTGTTCAAGTGTTCGTAGAGAAGAACTGCGCAAGAGGTGTCAGGAAGACCGAATCAAAACGTTAACATACCGACTCTAAAGACAAAAGTGAGTGCGCGACCGTAGCCTACGTACTGAATCGTAGTATGATTGTTAGGAATTGTCATGTCTACTAATTGCTTGGCTAATTCAATTTATCTGCACTGATCTGGCTTAGATCGAGTAACCGGGTCCTTCCATCGATGCATCTGGATCAAATAATCCACTTAGAGCCGTTTTGGCCTGCTAAGGCATGATTGTATTTGATGGCACTTTGGCTTAGATCGGTTATGTCAATCAAGTATCTCACATGGTGATAAGCATGTATGATTATCTGATTGACTTTCTAGACTCGATTGCTTTACTTGGCTAGTGGGACGAGATGACCTCTCTCACTAAGGATTATGTTGCTTATGCCTCTTTTGTTTTGGATGCAGATCATGATCAGTCCCGTAAGGGTAAAGACATAGCTGACCGTGGGACTAAGGAAAGAAGAAAGGATGGTAGATTTGGATAGATATAAAATGAGTTTAACTTATAATAGTGTATTAGGAGACTCACTTGTTAACTCGAACCTCAATTTATTTATCTTAATCATATTATGCTTGTTGACTTGTCTGAAAACGAACTAAAAATCCAAAAATAATTCGAAGTAAAGAAAACTTGAAAATTAGTCTAAGTCTAATCAAGGAAGTTGGTTCAAACTCGTATTAATGGTACAAAAAAATGGATTTGGTCCTTTTAATTAGCCCATACGACCGCCGAGAGTGTCGTCCCCGTGAGAATGTGACCTCAGAATCGCTACAATTAATAAGTTATTTTTAGAGTACTTTTCTGTGAGGCTTTTAAACTGATTTATTTTGCTTAAAGGAAAAAATCTGTCAGTCAAGATATGCGAGAAATCGGAGCTGTTACACCCATCTTCCACGTTTCAGGAGTCAAACGATTCACGTGGATCTTCGGAAACAACTCACGCACAACATCTTAAAGCATAAAGACATTTTCTCCTCTTCCTATATATGCACGTTGTCTCTCTTTTCATTTCAATCTTTTTCCCAAAACTATTTTTCTCCTGCAAAAATCATCATAAACGTAAGTCTATAGTTTTAATGTGTTTCATAGCATTGTTAGTCCGCATAAATGGTTCACGAGTGGTGCATAAATGGCCAATCGTGGTTTTATCGTGGGACTTTCTTATGTAATGTCGCACTTAATATTACTTGTTTGTGAAGAAGAAGATATCTGATGAAAAGAGAGAGAGAACGAAGAAGATGTAGTTTGTTGAGAAAACGTTTATTCATCTGTTAACTTTACATTTTCAACTTTACACTATTATATACAAATCATATTTGCTAAACCGGACTACTGAACCAGCGAAAGGAAACTAATTCAGCCTAACCAAAATCCCGGTTTACACCTACACCTCAATAGTCCCCCTCAAGATGAGCTATCAAAAGTGTTAAGAATGCTCATCTTGGATTTAAGATGTTCAAATTGGGTAGGAAACAATGGTTTAGTCAAAATATCAGCGACTTGATCAACACTCTTCACATGAAGTGTCTTGAGAAGACCTCTATCCAACTTTTCCCGAACGGTATGGCAGTCAAGCTCAATATGCTTGGTACATTCGTGGAAGACCGGATTCGTGGCTATATATATCGCCGCTGTACTATCAGAAAACAATACTGGAACAGCTAGTTGAGGAAACGCGTAGATCTTTAAGCAATGCAACCAACCACATCATCTCACACGAGGCAAGAGCCAGAGCATGGTACTCTGCTTCTGCAGAAGAACGAGACACCGTTGGTTGTTTCTTGGATTTCCAAGAGATCAGAGAAGATCCAAGAAACATGGTGAAGCCTGTAGTGGAACGACGACTATCTTGACATGAAGCCCAATCAGCATCGGCAAAACCAGTAAGACGAAGATCCGGAGTTGCAGAGTAAAAGAGACCTTGTCCTACTGTGCCTTTAATATACTGAAGAACCTTATGAACTGCTGTGACATGAGAAGATCGTGGAGCAGCGGAATACTGACACAACTTATTGACAGCAAACATTAAGTCAGGTCGAGTAATGGTGAGGTACATCAACCGACCAACAATGCGTCTATACATACCAACATCATTAAGCAGTTCACCATCAGTCTTGGATAACTTCAAGTTTGGAATCATTGGAACAGAAGAAGGTTTACACCCCGTCATGCCTGTGGAGGAGAGTAAGTCAAGGGCATATTTCCGTTGACATAAAGAGATTCCATCAGAAGATCAATCTATTTCCAACCCAAGGAAATACTTGAGAGTGCCAAGATCTCGAAGCTTAAAGCATTTCTGAAGATTAGCAGTAAGCTCAGACGCAGCATCAGGACTTGTACTCGCAATAAGAATGTCATCAACATAGACTAGTACAACCAAGAACTCTGTATCAAGCTGCTTAATGAACAATGTATGGTCACCATGTCCACGAGTGAATCCCATAGAAAGTAGAGCTTGGGACAATTTCTTGAACCATTGCCGTGATGCTTGTTTAAGACCATAAATGGACTTATGCAGGCGTAGAACAGACTTCGGAGGAAGAGAGTCCCCCTTACGTTTAGCATAATATTCTTCATAACCATCAGGAATCCTCATATAAATATCTTCTTCTAGTTCACCATTCAAAAATGCATTTGAAATATCAAGTGGAGTGAGAAACCATTTCTTAGAAGCTGCAACTTTCAACAACAACTTGATAGTGACCATTTTAGCAACCGGAGAGAAAGTATCATTGTAATCCAACCCTTCTTTTTGCGTATAGCCCTTGGCAACTAGACGAGACTTTTGTCTCTCCAAAGTGCTAGCAGCATTGAACTTCAAAGAGTGTAACCAACGACACCCCACAGCCTTTTTCCCTGAAGGCAAAGTACTAACTGACCAAGTATTATTATCTTCCATCGCATCCAACTCCTTATCAACAGATTCATCCCATTACTTTTATTTCCGAGCTTCAGTTATTGAAGTAGGAATAGGGATACTAGTAATGTGGTTAATAAAGGCAGTATGTGAGGGTGAGAGTTTTGAAAAAGTAGAAGAAGTTGAAATAGGATATAAAGATTTAGATTGCAGAGAATTGCAAATATAATCCTGAAGGTAAGATGGTGGTTTCTTAGTACGAGTAGAAGAAATTTCTGGAGAAGGAGAAAAGGTTTGTGTTTTAGAGATTGAAAGTTATGAGAAGAAGGACTAGTATCTTCAGGAGTGAAACTGTTGATAGGAGAATCAGGAGCTTTAGAACACATTGGAAAGATGTCTTCATGGAACAAGACGTTACGAGAAATGAAGACTATGTTGCTCTCTAAATCCAGCAACTTGTATCCTTTGTAGCCAGAAGGATAACCCAAGAAGATACAAGCTTTAGATCTTGGAAGAAATTTATGTCTCTGCTTCAAGGAAGTAGAAGCATAGCATAAACACCCAAAAGTCTTGAGTTGAGAGTACACTGGTGCTTTCCCTGTGAGAACCTCAAAAGAAGTCTTATTAGATAATAACTCAGAGGGTGTTCGGTTAATAAGAAGAAACACTGCAGTCAAGACGCTGTCACCCCACAGAGATAATGAAACACCAGACTGGAAAGCCAACGCACGAGCTACGTTCAAGATATGTTGGTGCTTTCGTTCCACTACCGAGTTCTGCTCTGGAGTTTCAGGGCATGAGTGATAGGAAACGATGCCTTTAGACTGATAAAGTTGAGTAAACTGCAACTCTTGAGCATTATCAAAGCGTACAGATTTGACTTTGACATTGTAGAAATTTTCAACTTGTTCAATGAAAGCCGGAAACACTGTCAAAACATCGCTCTTGTTGCGAAGAAGATAAACCCAAGTTGCACGTGAGTGATCATCAACAATAGTCAAGAAGTAACGAAATCCATCAACTATTTCAACTGAGAAAGGTCCCAAGTATCAATATGTAACAACTCAAAGTTTGCGTTACAAATATGATTGAGAGATGGATAAGAAAGTTTCTTCTGCTTTGCCAGATGACAAGTGTGACAAAAAGCAGATCCTTTATTCTTGTGTTTCGAAGTCCCAAGAGCTTCAAAGATAACATCGAGTCTTGAATATGCTGGATGACCAAGACGTTTGTGCCAAACTCCAATGTCCACCACCAAGTTTACTGAAGCTTGCATAGACTCTGTATCCAACACATAAAGATTCCCAATGCGTCTACCCTGACCAATCGTCAGCTCCCTGGTATGATCCTGAATCATACAAGAAGATGGATCAAAGATCACACGATAATTCAAATCAGTCATTAGTGCGCTGATACTGAGAAGATTGAGCTGGAATTCCGGAATATACAACACATTATTGAGACCAATGTATGAGTTGAGTTGAACCTTTCCAACACCACTGATCTTTATCTTTGATCCAGTTGGTAGGTTAACATAACTTTCAACTGTTGTGTCAAGAGACGTAAATAGACTTTTCTCATGAGATACATGGTGAGTAGCGCCAGAATCAATCACCCATGTTTGTGATGAAAGAGTATGTTGAGCAACCATCAAAAATCCCAACAAAACTGTATGTTGAGGAGAGAAAGGAATACCAGAATTTGATGTACTCGCTTCCATAGTACCAGGAGAGTGAGTGGGCTGCAACTGAGACGTGAACAGAGCAATAAATTGCTGAATCTGATCCTTAGAGAGACTACCAAGGATGTTCTCCACGTTCAGAGGCTTCGAATCACCAGAAACCTGAGAAACAACCTTAGGAGCAGAGGAACTCTTCTCATTCTGCTTAAACTTTGAAACAAACCCTGGTGGAAAACCGTGCTTCTTGTAACAACATTCTGCTATGTAACTAGGACGTTTGCAAAAATTGCAGATAGGACGACCTTTGTTGGGACCAGATTGAACATAACAGATAGCTTGATCATTCACCACCGGAGTCGCTTCAGAAAGTTGAAAAGCAGACGGTGAAGAAGGAACCATGGAGAACCCTCTTTGGCTATCATCTTGATCCAAAATGTTATAGATCTCCACCAAAGACGGTAACACTTTCTTCATGATAATCTGCCTCCTAATGATCGCATATGAATCATTAAGTCCTGCCAAAAACTTAACAATCTTCCCACGCTCAGCTTTCAAGTGATTTGCAGCCGCATTACCACAAACACAAGGTTTTTCCGGTTCATCAGAGCTCTCAAGATTATCCCAAAGTGTCTTCAAAGTAGTGTAATACTCAGAGAGAGTCATAGTACCTTGACGAAGATCTTGAATCTCCTGAGTGAGATTGAAAGTCCGCGGGAGATTGGTCATGTGAAAACGTCCGTGGAGGTCACGCCAAATGTCAAACGCATCATTCAATCTCAAGATACTACGGTAGATCTGAGAGGATACCGAGTTAAGTAACCATGATTTGACCATACTATTGCACCTTGACCATAAACGAAAACTTAGATCGGATTCCTCAGGTCGAGTAAGAGTTCCATCAATGAATCCGATTTTGTTTTTAGCATCAAGAGCAATCCTCATCGCAGCATTCCAATCATCATAGTTAGAGCCAGTGAGCTGAATAGAGATGATTTGGAGACCTGGATTATCAGATGAGTCAAGTACAGAGGAGATTGAGTTGGATCGACTGGATTCACCACTGCAAACGTTCGCGAAGCATCGATCTTCGGAGCTGTGACGATCGGAGGAGACCTCGGAGGAGAACGAGCTGTAGGAACGGAACGAGTCGAGTTACGTGTCGAACGACGTGGAATTTTCCTTACAGATACCATCGGAGCTCAGATTCAAAGAACAGAGCTGGAAATGGAGAAGATCGGGAGAGGAATCAAGAGCTTTGTGATGGCTCTGATACCATATTACTTGTTTGTGAAGAAGAAGATATATGATGAAAAGAGAGAGAGAATGAAGAAGATGAAGTTTGTTGAGAAAACGTTTATTCATCTGTTAACTTTACATTCACTATTATATACAAATCATATGTGCTAAACTGGACTACTGAACCAGCGAAAGGAAACTAATTCAGCCTAATCCCGGTTTACAC
>CAJHQQ010002986.1:0-53208 GCA_905132885.1 Moricandia moricandioides
CTTATACGTAGAGTTTAGATTTAAGAAATAGGATTTTGGAAGGGGAAATTTTCACTTTTATCTTCCATTTGGTACTATTATTCATGTTTACTTTTTTTAAATGGATATCTTCAAAAATATTTATATATGAGATTCCATTAAAGAGGCAAAAACCATTTATGCCATTGATTTATAAATATAAATAATTATTTCAATAAATAAAATAGAAATATATATATATATATATATTTTTAAAAAATTTGAATTATACCTTTTAAATTCAAAAATTTGTATAAACTTTTCTAAGAAAAAAACTTTGAATTTTTATTTTATTTTTGCACACTTTAAAAAAAAAGCTTTTTAAAACTATTTAAAAAAATTATTTTAATTTTAAGTATTTATTTATATTTTTATTAAAATTCTAAACCCTACTCTTCAAAACCCTACCCCTCAAATATAAACACTAAGTCTAAGTTAATCTTAGAGTTATAAGTGTTTATTTAACTCCGTAAAACCAAAAATAAATATGATTAAGGTAAAGATGAAAAAATGTACTAAGAAAGTGTTAGTTTTGGCAATTCCTCTTTTGGGAGTGGAGTTTAATTTTGAGAAATTGCTAAGAATAACATAAGTTAAGTATCACTTTGCAAAAATATACACTATCAAAAATATATTAACATTTAGGTTTACATTTTAGTGGTTATTGTTTAGAGTTTAGTGTTAAAGGGCTGAGGTTGAGTTTCTAATTTTTTATAAATATTTAGAAAAATTAATTAAGTCTATTTTCATCAAAAAGTTAAGGTATTTTTGAAAATATTCATTCATTAAAGGTAAATTTGAAAAGTGATATCAAATTTATGGTAGAAATACAATTTTCCCTTTAATTTTCGTTTTTAAAGTTACTAGAAATTTAAGATGATTTTTTTCTAAATATATTTTCAAAAAAAAATCGAATTTTAAAGTACAATTTTGAAAAAAAAGTATTGAAAAAGTGTTCGAATTCAAAACTTATCATCCGAAAATGATTAAAATTGTTATTTTTTATTTTTACTATTTATTTAAATAATTATTTATATATTAAATATCTATAAACTAGTTGTTGAAGAATTTTTTCTTTCTTTAATAATTTTGTTTTTCATTTTCTTCTTTATGAATTATTTTGGTAAAAAAATATTTTAAAATAGTTCATTATCTGATCAAATTAAATAGCAGCGTCAAAGTACATAACCAATCTTTCGCTATTATAAATTAATATTGAAAAGAGAAATATTTTAAGATAGGCTTAAAAAGGTTTTTGTTACTAAATAGCTTTTAAAAATAAAAATAATTAAAATAAATTTTATTAAAAAGTGTAAATATATATTTATACTCATTAGATTAAATAATCTAGATTTAGGGGATGATTGGCAAGTGCTCTAGATGCTGTAGAAAGCCATTTTTCTTTCTAAAGCCATTTTTATAAAGCAATCATGCTTTAGATCTTAAAAATAAAGCTACAGCAAAAAACTTAAAAAAGGAAATATGTTAGCTTTGGAAATCAATTTTTCTACAGCTTTTATTTAGTGCTTTCGATTGCCTTTGAAAAAAAAATCTACAGCAAAAAAATAAACCCACAGCCAAAAAACTTACAGCCTAATTTCTAGAGCAAAAAACATAAAGCCACAGCCTTTTCCAATCAACCCCTTAGTATTTAGATTTATGAGGTGAAATTTTGGAGGTGAAGTTTAAAATTAAAAAAAATATAAAATAAAAATTTATTTTAATTATTTTTCTCTAAAGATTATTTTTGTGACAATTGTTTTTAAAAGATTATTTGAAAGATTTATCTTTTAAAAAATTTTACACATCAGCCTAAACAAAATATGAAAATATCTAGGGGATCCGAATTTTTTTTTAAATTGTACATCTTTCACTATTCTTTTGTTCAAAAAAAACTTTCATTATTTTAGGTTTCTTTTTACCGAGATATAATGGTAAAATATTAGCCCTTTTGGTAGGGACGCAGGGTCTTGGTCTTATTAATTTCGCTGTAGGGGCCAAGATGTCATGTTGTTGCCTAACTTTTCTATTACAAAAAATATTAATGGAGTTGTTGTCCCAGTTGGGTGAAACTCATTCAATAACGTGGTTAGTTAATATAACTGCTACACTCGTATCTATAAATTATACACAGTAAACATCACTGTTTCCAAATTTTGATAAATTCCATTTTGATTTAGTCTAACTTATCACAACACTCAATAAACAAAATTATATAATTGACTGGAATGAGATGCATCTTTATATATTTTTCTTTAGATTTTTTGTTGTAGTTATAATTATTTTTACTGTAAAATTTTAGTTGTGGATATGAAAAAAGTATTTACCTGTAAATTTTTTACATCCAAAATATAACATTTGTGTTTTAGAAAAAAATAGTTGTTAAAATATTTTACAACCCCTTTCTAAATCACTTGCCAATTATTACATATATATACAAGTAACTTTTACATATTTTGTTATTTATAACTTATGCCATTCTAAATTTTAATTTGACTATTTTAAAATTTATTTTTAATTAATTTCAAATAAAATTAACTAAATAATAATATATTCTCAAATCTTTCAAATTTAATTATAATTATATATTTATTGTACAAGATATTTTTAATTATTTCATAGTTTAGTAAATGATTGCTTAAAATATTAGAATATAATCCTAAACTAAAATTTTATAATTTTAAAATTTTAAAATAAAAATATTGGTTTTATACCAATTATATATAAATAGTATAATATTAAACCAAATAATAACATTCACCTCACAAACGGGTCAAAATTTAATTTAATTGTATTGTATATAAATTTTTCATGTTTACTATAAATATATCATCTTAATAAAAAAATAAAACATATCTAGTTTTAATATGCATACATAATTTCATTTTTATAAACATAGAAAACACATAAAATAAATTTTGTCTTCAAAATGAATTAAAATCTAGTAAACTATATATATATTTGTATATCATTTGTATGATAAAAACTGTTACATATTTAAGTTACTAACAAAATGAAACCAAAATGATTTGTAAATATAAACAAATTAAAATTAATATATGTATTTTCTTAAATTAAAATTTTATATAAAACACGTGCTATTAGTAGAAAAAACAGGAGAAATAGATGATTTGAACAAATACACTAATGCAAATGTTAAATCATTGATTTTTCTCACAATTCGATTGATCGATATTGTTTTCACTTTTGTTAAATTGATTGTTTTGAATATGAAATGAGTGCTCTAACAAATTCATGGCAATTTAATATTTTACCAAAACAAACAAACTCATACCCTTGCAATTATAGAAGTATCAGGTAATAACATTTTTTAGTTAGTTAGCAAAAAAAGACATTTTTAGTTAAATATGTTTTTGCTAAAAGAATGTAAATTTGCAAGCATAAAATTTTCTAGAAATTTTTGTTTTGTGTGAGCATAAAATGATAAAATATCTTATGTTTTGAAACAAAAAGCAAAATTGTTGAAATTTTATAATCGCACTATAATCACTTAGGAAAAATCAATGACAAACAAACTACAATATGGTTGGTAGGTAGATTTTGGATTGTTAAGCAACCTGAATTTAAAGGCATCCTACTGTACTTTACTTTATGATCACGTATATATAGATCTATTTTTATGGTTCATTTGAATACTTTAGAGCGAAAATCCATATAGATTTTACCATCCTTTTGAAAATTATTTTGGATCTATCTATGAATCTGAGTTACCGGCAAGATTATACTGGAAAAAAGAACAATGACAAACAATTATTTAATTTATAAATAAATTTTGGTATGCATTTACATCTGTAATCAAATGTCCTTACAAGCACAACAAAATCAGATGCATGTGGACCCACATGATCGTTTATATCTATGAAAGACCATAACTGCCGCAGATTGTTGTTTTTCTATGCTATCTTATTCATAACGGTATATTGATTTTTCTGGCTACCATCTATAAATACGGGTGAAAATATCGGTGATGTTTGACAATAATTACGAATTTTTTTTACCGTCTTATATTTAACTTTTTTTTTAAAAGTAGTATTTTTCAAATTCCTCAGAATTAACAAAAACAATTTATCTATTTTGGTATTTGTACGTGTTTACCAATTTTGTGATTGGTAATTGTAATGCCTTGACAGTCATCACATCTCTATAACTTCTTACAGTTTGAATTTTGCACTAGTTCATTTTAGTATAGAACTTTAAAAGATTTCTTTACTGACTTTATAAAAAATCACCATATGCTTTGTTATAACATAAATGATAAAATAAATTACTTTCCAATAGTTTATATATTCGTAAATGACTCCAACTTAAGCATAACTAACTTTAAAATTCTGCTAAATTGAATAATAACAAAATAAACACAATCTTGTAATATATATATAGATAAATGATAAATCAATTTTAAGCTTGTCCTACGGACCAGAGAATGCAATACATATAAAACATAAGTTTATTCTTGGGGAAACATGAGAAAGACATAACCCAAGTGAAAATCTAGTAGATTCGAGGAAAGAGATTCTGCCGAGACATAGTGACCCTTTTTAACAAGCACAATTTCGTTAATATCGTGTGTATATGTTTTTTATTTCCTTAAATTTTCTTGTTTTTTTTTGACAAAAAAAAACTGTCTTGAGGCTACAGGTTTTCTTGTTTTCCATTTCCTTAAATTTTCTTGTTTTCACTTTTTCTTGTGAACCAAACTCCAGACCAATTTTTTTTTATCAAAGGTTTCGTCAATCTTTGGTCTGTGTAAGGACTAAGAAATAGTCATGAAAACTGTCTTGAGGCTACAAGTTTCTTCACATCAATGATCTTAACATACACAAATTGTTTTAGGATTAATCGTGGAATTTTCAGATCTTAAGTCCATAAATTTCCAGAGGCTGAGATTGGTCTTTAGAAATTATGATTTTAAAAAATAAGAATAGCACTTCATACTAAAAATAGTTTGAATCCAGAAATAAATCCTTTTCAACTACTACTAAACTACCAACACTTTGGTAAATACACAACTTTTGGTAACTAAAAATACAATTCATTTATTCTATTTGGGACCTAGTTATAAAACCAACCACAAGGGTGTGGTGGGGTGATTAAGGCAGCTCGTCCAAATCCTAAGAGTCAGTGAGCTCGAAACATTCCTTTCAAATTACTCATCTTTATGGCAAGACGACATAGGTATCTAACTCTCCTTCCAAGGAATCATGTTTATATAGCGCCAATAAACCGATTCTCAAAGATTAGTTAGTTTGGTCTCGAACCGCCGAATATCCATCAACAAAAAAAACTAGTTATAAACCAATGCGTTGGATGTAGTTAGAATATTGAACGTGAATTGAATTCCATTGAAATATTATTTTCGCGAAATGAATCCCTTTTATATTTTAGAAAATAAAAAGTGCATTTCTATTGAAATACTAGTACATTTTTCTTAGTAAGTTTAAATACTTACACATCATGAAAACTAACTATGATCAGGATCCGATTTTAGTATAGATTTCATCAGTTTCATATCGTTACTTACTAGGCAATGACTGTGAAAGACTCAAAAGAATAATACTACATGATATTTACAAAAAAGGAGGAGCGCATGCATTAGTTAATACCGTTGCTGGAATTGCGGTTCACAGGGCTCAAAGTCCCGTATCCGTAGGATCCGACACGGATAAAGAAATTTTATAATAGTTTCTGTTATTAGTATAAATTTACACACTCAAATATGGTTTATGCAAATTTATTAAATACTTAAATATTTACTTTTTAGATAATAATACTCCTTCCGTTTCATTATAAGTGTCACTTTAGTTTTTTGCACACGGATTAAGAAAACAATTAATTTTGCATATTTTCTGTATAAAAACACAATTACCTATACACCTAACCATATTTCAACCAATAGAAAAATAATCTGCAGCATAAAATTAATAAATTTTGCATTGAAAATCGAAAACGACACTTATTTTGTAATAAAAAAACTTCTCTAAAATGACACTTATTCTGAAACGGAGGGAGTACTAATTAGATATATTGATGATATTTTGTTTTGAGAAAATGATGATGAGACAAACATAATATTTCTCGTCAATTATATTGGTTTATCAATAAAATTTTAGAAACATTTACTAGATATATATGGTAGTAGGTAAAACATATACAATGGCACATGCCATGGTAAGTCAAAACTCTAAAATAAAAAGTTTGTGTGGGATTTTTTACTGCTAGAGACACATATATTGGCGTTGTTCTTTTTCAAGATTTGGATTATCACATGTTAGGTCTGAGACTTATTATCCGGGATCCAAATCCGATACGAGACCGATTTTGGGATCCGTTCCAAAAATAGGATATAGTAAGAATAGTAAAATCTCTGATCCTTCCAAACCGAATCAGGATAGTTTAATTTTAAAGTTCAGAACCGGATCCGTGTTTTTAAAATATATTATTTTTTAGTTTTATTAATAATTAAATTTGATATATTAAAATTATATATATAATATTTTTTATAATATTATATTTTAATTTTAATAATATTTCTTGTCACATATATATTCATATTTTTTTATAAATACTTACTCTATGTATTAATTTCAGAATTTTTGTATTTTTAAAAATAATTTTTATTTTATTTTATTTTTATTTTTAATTATTTTTACGGATTCAGATCCAAAACTTGATACCCGCGGATATAACAATATCTAGACAGATATCCAAAGTTCAGATACCCGAAAAGCATGAATCCTGATTCGGATACTAAAATCATGGATCCAACGAATCTAGATCTCGATACCCTTAATTTCTCAGATATCCAGACCCGTCTCACCCCTGATGACTGGTTGCAAGTTCTAGCTTGTTTTTTTTCCCGGTCATCGCATCTTAGGTTTACAATTCGTCAATAATTAATTTTTAACAATTTGATATTTTTATAACCATCTATTAATCAATGAGAAGATTTTGTAATACATAAATTAAAATATTTGATCGCATATTTCATCGATACACAAATAAATATTAAAAAATGTCTGATTAAAAGGAAAATTTGTGCATAGCACTCAATTAGTTAAGAAAAATAAACTTAGTCCTGATCTGGATACCTGCCAGTGTTAATAAGGGGAAAACGGCCCATTAGTATCTAAATTAGGATCATATCGTCTAATCGATACATAAACTATTTACATGTGCGATATGATACCTAAACTAACAAAAAATTTGAATTAAGTACCTTAACTTAGAATAAAAACTTTCAAATACCTATGACCGACAACGAACATGTTGAATTCCACCGGGTCGTAGATGAATCAGTTTATAATAACCTAAAAATTTTCGTTTTGTCAGAAAAAAAAACAACACTTACCATGGATTGAACCTGGGTTCAACTCACTGTCAATACAAGCATTAAGAGTTTGTGCTAGTAAAAAACTATTGTTCACTTACAAAAACAAAATATTATAAAGTATACTTCTAATATCAACTTCAACAAATTTTCATTATATTAAATAGGCTTCTTTGATATAACATTTATCAAGCATTTGATATAAGTTTAAGTTGTTACTATGTTTTCTAAAATGATAAAAATATTTAGATAAACATATTTTAGTAGAAAAAATAGAAAATGATCATATTATTAAGGACAAGAAATAAAAAATTTAAAAATATATTTTACAATATTAAAATATTCAATACTATTAAAATCAATATTACCTCAACTGAATAATAAATGCAAGAATATAACACACTTTTAAAATTTTCTTATATATTAATTTTGCAGCATTACAACATTTTTTGGTATCCATCTTTCATCACTACGATGATTCTTAAAATCTTTAAAAAACATATTGGTCCATCTAAACATATATTATATTTTTATTAAACTAACTATCAAATTAATTAGTAGTGTATAAAAGAATATTCTTAGGTCTTTCATTTAATAAAAACTACAGAATTACCTAATATGGTTAAAAATATATAGCAATTAATGATTTTGAATAAAATAGATTTGATAACAATTTTTGTATCCTCCTTCATTTTTATAAGAAAAATTTATATTCTTAAAAAAATTAAAACACCACATTAAATATATAATAAAAAATTAGATTTTTCTTATATGCTATATTTTGAAAAATTTAAACGATTATAAATTATTAAGGCTGTTAAAAATGCACATTGAAAATTTTGTGACCAATAGTTTAAATTGTTTCTTATAAAAAATACAAATGATCATAAAATCATACAAATATAAGGTCTCACTTAATATATATTCAGATTATATATATATATATATATATATACTTTAATATTGTTTAAATTAAAATATATATCATATATAAAATACATCAAAATGTTAATTTTAAAATTTGCATTGAGTAAGAAGCTTCAATTAATAAATATTCATATTAATATATATTATATATCTATGTCAATATCATATGATTTTAATTATATGCCATATAAAATAAATAAATGCTATTTTGATTTTTTTTACCAACAAAAATTATTGTAAATAAAAAGAGTGATTATTTTTATTTATATGGTTACTCCAATTTAGTTATATACGTAATTGTTAATCGCTTCTCAATTATTCAATATATTTATCATTGCATAATACGTAAATGAAAACAAAATAAATAATAATATGTATATATAATTTTTATACATAACTAATGTTCATTTCGCGCAACAGTGATCTCAAATGTTATTTGATTATATCATTTCAAAAATACAATTCTTCATATCGAAGTGAAATAGTGAATTATAATATTTAGATAATATCATTGAAACCCAATGTAAATTAAATAAGTTTAAAAATAAAATATCAGTAAACATGACCCTACTCATCACCTTTTGACGTTCCATGACTATACATTTGAGAACTTATGACATGATGGTTGAACGATCAAAATTAATATTCAACGATTACTAGTATATAAATTTCACTCCACGCATGCGCGCGGATAATCACCTAGTAATAAATAAATCAAAAGATAAATATATTTTTTAACACAATATTCAAAAATAAATATTTAAATATATATTATATAAAAAATGTTTATAAAATAAATTTTATTTGAGATTTGAGATTTTTTGGTTGTTTGACATTTGTTGGTATTGATGAAAAAAGAGGAAAATAATCACTAGTTTAAAAGTTAATATAGTTTTCCTTTGCATCCATAAATGAGATTTCTATACTAACAGAAGTGGTTAATGATGTATTATTTATTTATGAGAAACCTCGGTTTGATCATTGATAAGTGTGTGTGTTTTTCTCACTGACTGAAACATGAATAACGTAAAAGCCGTTTTTTTATAAGAAGAGGTACCAAATTCAAAATTTTATTAAGTAAGATACAAATACGCACAATAAAATAGTTTGGATACAGAGTTAATATAACCCTAGTTGAGGTACTAATCAACTGTTTTTCCGTTAATAAGGTGTAAGAGATTTTGTCCTTTTCATTTGTTTAAAATTTTTGTTACTAATTAAATATTCTATTTGTTTCGTACTTGATGTTTTAGGTGTATACATAAGAATTAAAACATATATTTTTTCTTAAAAATTAACATTAAAATATAAATTAAAATTAATTCAACCAATCATAAAAATAACTATGAAACATCATTGGTCACACAGTTTTCTTTAAAACTAAAATTATTATTAAATATCAAAACATCATATATTTTAAAATATTGTAAACTATTCAAAACATATCTATTTTAGAAGGGCGGAAATATGAAACACAACCTCTGTTAAAAGTGAAACACTGCTTATAAAAGGGCCTTCACCATCTTACTCCATCTCTCATTCATTCACATTCGGATAATAAAAATCTCTACTTTCAGTTCTTGCTTTATAAAATTAAGTAAGTCTAATATCTCCTCTACTTAAAACTTCGTTCGGTCACTACACTTTCAACTCCTAACATACAAAAAAGAATCAAGAACTCATTAGATTCTTGTTCTAGGTACTCTGTTTCTTTCTTGCTCCTCTCTGTTATGAAACAACCAAAACCTTCTTCTCTTATACAAACATACGCTCTCCTCTATGTTTTTTCTTAGTTACAGATTCTAGATTCTGTAAAGCATAAATACTTTTTACGTAGAAATGAACTTAACAATAATAATTTCTTGAGTTTTAGGACCATTAGTTATGGGGACAAAACCCAAAAGCTGTATTGTTAACTGCTTTGTCCTCTGTTTCTATGCTCTGTTTTGTTATGTTTTAGCTCTTTAAGTCTTACTTACAAAAGGTGGTGTATCTTCTCTTGTTTTTCAGGAAACTAACTTGAGAAAACAAAGGGAGGAAGAAGATGAAGTATGTGGTGGTTTCAGGTGGAGTAGTGAGTGGACTCGGAAAAGGAGTCACAGCAAGTAGCATCGGACTCATCCTCAAATCATGTGGTTTCCGAGTCACCGCCATTAAAATTGGTCTCTTTTCTTCTTAATCACAACAATTCTTTCATGTTTTTTTTTAAAAAAAAAGAAAAAAAAAAATCTTTTCATGTAAAACGAACATGTCACCTTCTTGTTTCTTGTTCTCTCACGCAAAGTTCGTTTCTTTTCTTTACTTTTTTTGCTTTTGATTTTTTTCTCCCAACAAAACTGAAAAAGAAAAAAAAAGTTTCAAGATTTGATTTCTTGGCCCCAACGAACATGAAAAGGGAGCTTATTTTTCTCTACCTCTCACGCGTGCAGAAAAAAAGTGTATAAATAAAAAAAAAATTAAAAAAAGAATCTTGAATATTCCAAGATTTATAATTTTTTAATATTTTCACTGTGAAACCATGTTGAAATCCTCATGACTTTTGTCAGAAAGTTATTTACTTTTTGTATTGTTATATGTGAAAAATTTACAGATCCTTACTTAAACATCGATGCTGGGACCATGTCACCTATTGAACATGGTGAAGTTTATGTCTTGGACGATGGTGGCGAGGTAGTGCAACATTTAATGAAATTTTCATTACTAATTGCTTTATTTCTTTTAATGGAAATGTCATTTAATTAGTTAGGTCAACAACCATTACAAAAAAATGAATTTGTGTGTGTTAAATGGAAGGTTGATCTTGATCTTGGGAACTATGAGAGGTTTATGGATATTAAGCTGACCAGTGAAAACAACATAACTACCGGAAAGGTTTATAAGGTTTGTGTCTTTGTGATGTATGAACAAAAACAATTTGGAATGTTTGATAATATTTTTGGACTTAGACGTTGACGTTTGTGAACAGCATGTGCTTGAGAAAGAGAGGAAAGGAGATTATCTTGGGAAGACTGTTCAAGTAAGTAGAAGAACCTGCTTATATCATATACCTAGACCATGTGTGATGTGTCCCATGAGAAAGAGAGAGAGAGATAAGATTTTTTGAAAGTCCTTTATGGGTATTGTAGGTTGTTCCTCATATAACAGATGCTATTCAAGAATGGATTGAGTGTGCGGCTAGGATTCCAGTTGATGGACAGTCAGGTCCAGCTGATGTTTGTGTCATAGAACTTGGAGGAACAATAGGTAAGTTTATTTAGAGATTTAACTCTGTGTCAGGTTTTATTCAGTTAGTTTTAACACATGGTTTGAACTCTGCAGGAGATATAGAGTCCATGCCTTTTATTAATGCTCTTGGACAGTTCTCCTATCGTGTAGGTAAGATATGGTTTGTGTGTGTATGTTGCTCACTGAGGCATAACAGTGAAAGTTTACTTGTACCTTTCTGAGTTGTGTTTTTTTTTTAAACCTTTTTTCAGGCTCTGAGAATTTTTGCTTGATCCATGTGAGTCTTGTGCCTGTACTGAATGTTGTTGGTGAACAGGCAAGTTTCTTGATTCTTGAAAATTTTGTTTAATCTGGTGGCTTGTCCTAACAATGTCTAGTTGCTTATTAGAAGACTAAGCCAACGCAACATAGCGTTAGAGACTTAAGAGGCCTTGGCTTGAGCCCTAACATCTTGGCTTGCAGAAGCACAAAGGTTTTCACCCTTGTAAACGCTAATTTGTTATTCAATATTAGCTCAGAGTTCTTATATTGAACTTGATTTTGTAGCCACTTGAAGATAATGTGAAAGCTAAACTCTCTCAGTTTTGCCAAGTTCCGGTATGTAATATATGCAAAACAATACTTAAATCTTTCTTTTTGTTCATACAAACATTGTTACAAAAGAGATAATACATGTGCAGATGGAAAACGTTGTCACTCTATATGATTGCCCCAACATTTGGCACATTCCACTGCTTCTCAAAGTGAGTAGCTTTCTCATTCTACCATAGTTTCAAAGTTTCAGTTATAGCAGGTTGTTCTCATCAGTCATCACCAATGTCTTAACATTTTAACTTGGTTGTGCAGGAACAAAAGGCACACGAGGCGATTTTGCGTGTCCTGAACCTTAAAGGGTGTGTCTCGCTTACTCAATCTTAGTATAGATTGGTTCATTCATTCAAATGCTGATTCTTGTTGGGTATTTCCATATACAGAGTAGCCAAGGAGCCTGCACTAGAGGAGTGGTCTTTGATGGCTAAAATGAGCGACAAGTTGCATGTTCCAGTATGTTTCCTTGTTCTACCATAAGACATTTCAGTCTTAGTTTATCTCACTGGCAGCTAGAGACTGACTTCATTATGGTCATGGGTTTTCAGGTTAGAATTGCTGTGGTGGGGAAGTACACTGAGCTCTTAGATTCCTATCTTTCTATCCACAAGGTACAACTTTTCAGGATACATCAATTCCACAAACTATAACCACAAATCTATGAGGCTATGCATAACCAGAACTATTGTGTTTGATGATCAGGCTCTCTTGCATGCTTCTGTGGCTAGGCGCAAGAAGCTAGTCATAGACTGGATCTCAGCTAGTGATCTTGAACAAAGGGAGAAAAAGGAGGTATGTCTACACTTTAAACTAACCTCTACTAATCATGAAACCTTAGAAACTGAAGCAAAAATGATTCCTCTCTGCAGAATCCAGATGCATATAAGGCTGTGTGGAAGTTACTTAAGGTCTGAACATACTTTCACTCGCTTATCAAATGAAATTCTTTTGTGTCAAGATGAACTTCTCTGTTGATTAGGTTCCATGTAATATTTTTCCTCAGGGTGCTGATGGTATTCTTGTGCCGGGTGGTTTTGGCAATAGAGGTGTAGAAGGAAAGATACTTGCAGCTAAATACGCCAGAGAAAACAAAGTTCCATACCTTGGTATCTGTCTAGGGATGCAACTCGCTGTGATAGAGTATGCAAGAACTGTACTCGGTTTGACAGATGCAAACAGCACTGAACTTGATCCCAACACCAAGAACCCTTGTGTTGTTTTCATGCCAGAGGTTTGTTCCCTTCCACATTCTTTTTTTTTTGTTCGAGTTTGAGTTACTCCACTCTACTTAATGTAATGCTTGTTTGAAGCAGGGCTCAAAAACGCATATGGGAGGCACTATGAGGTTAGGCTCAAGAAGAACTTACTTCCAAGCTAAGGACTCCAAATCAGCAAAACTGTAAGCATGAGATAAACAAGTTTTTTTTTATCTTGATGCATCATAGAGTTTAACTGATATATTATTCTTCTGAATGTTTCAGATATGGGAACACAAGTTTTGTTGATGAAAGACACCGACACAGATATGAGGTACTTAAACAACTTTCAGCTTGTAATAAAAGCTAATCTCTCTGACAGTTTTAAGCTAAAACAAGATGTTATCTCACAGGTGAATCCAGCCATGGTTCCACGTCTAGAGAGCTCTGGACTTACATTCCCTGGAAAAGATGAGACGGGTCAGCGAATGGAGGTAAAAACCAATAGATAGACCCCCCCTTACACCACATATTGATTATCAGTCTTCTTGGTTTATAGTTCTTTACATTTGATAATACAGATCATTGAGCTGCCAAACCATCCGTTTTATATTGGAGCTCAGTTCCATCCTGAGTACAAATCAAGACCCGGGAAGCCATCTCCTCTGTTTCTAGGTAAACAAACTCCAAAATCTCTTGGTTTCTTTCTGTGTTGCAGTATACTTATCAACCAAACCTCTTTTGGTTGGTTCATAATGTGCAGGACTAATTGGAGCAGCTTGTGGAGAGCTAGACAATGTGCTGCAACAAAGCTGCCAAGAAACCGCTGTTTCACGTCCTCAATCCAATGGAAAACTTTACTGGAAAGGTTCAGCGAAAAAGCCAGTCAGTGTTGTGTACAGTTTGTGTGATCGTGTCTACTCATGAACTGTGTCTGTGATCAAGGATGACTTCTCTCTTTCAGAAAAAAAGCTGTTTTATCCGGACTTTTTTAACATGGTTTACTTCACCTGTGGAGGGAGAGAGAAGGCTGTACAGTTTGAAGATTGGCTTTTTTTATGAGATGGGGTTTCTTAAGATTATGAAGAAGAAGAAGAACACTAAACACAAGCAGTGTTAGAATATAAATACCTTTGTCTTTTGTAATGGGTATTATTTAAGAGTGTCATTAGATTGACTCTCTGCTGCTGTGTTTCTTGGATTCTTATGTAGTAGTTAGTATAATCACTCTTTAGCTTTCTTCTTTGTTTGTTTTGTTTCTTTTTCTTATGGTTTAAACATTTCCAGAGAAGTACCAATGTTCTCTGGTATATTAATGTGGTTTCTATGTTATCTGAATGGTTATGTTATATAACTTAATTTCCTTCTTTTTGTTTACCGGCTATTTTCAAGTTTTTTGTTAGACTCCATTGAAGCTTTGCCTCTTATGTTAATATAGTTTCTATGTAGCAAGTGTAAATAAAATGGTTATCAATATTTTTTGTCACTTGCAGAGAAGCATGGAGATTGTTCCAAACTCTCTGCAGTTTCTGTAGCCGGCTTCAAACCGTTATTCCACAGCTCCTTCTCCACCTCCTGCAGGGACCTCGGTGTACAAAGCTTTATAGTGGTCACCAACCTGAATAGGACACTTAAAACCATTTGTTCTGTATATGCAATGCCTTCTTTTGAAACAGTGTTTGATAGCAACTAGATGATGTCTCTCAGAGACTGCAATGATATAACTAAGTCAAGAATTGTGTGAGACTACTCCATTGAAGCTTCTCATTACTTGGGTTGTATTGTTACCAAATCTAATATAAGGACTAATTAGCCTAATACTGAACCGGGCTTAAATATAGCGAACCCCATTCAAAAAAAAAAACACAAACGTTTTAGGACTGAGCTAAAAAGACGATGACTTTTTTTTTTTAAGTCTGAATAATTATAAATATTACAATCTATGAAAAATATTACATATATAATTCTACAACTAACAATTTTATATGTCCTATGTGAAGTCTAACTGCATTATCCTAAGCCGTCCTACAAAATCTATGTCGGACAGTATACTTTACACCATGCTGAGATCTTCTATAAATTTTTCTTTCTGATAAGTAGAAGCATTAATGAAATCTGGGAAAATTCCATAAAAATACCCCAACTAAATTCATTAAGCTTTTTAATACCTAATTTTTTTCGCTATTCAGTTTAATACCTCAACTAATTATTTTGCTCATTTTAATATACAAACTTTTAAACTATGCCCATTTTACTACCCAAAAATTATTGATTTTAGTTAAAATACTAATAAATTTCAAATGAAACTTAAAAAATCTCTAAAATTTACAAAAACACTCTCAAAAATTCTAATTTTATTGCTTGCTTGAAAAATAAAAGTATCTAATTTTTTTATAATATTAATTTTTTTACTAAAACTTTAAAATATTGAATTTAGTTTGTTTTCTGAAAAAATCATTTTTTACATTCAAATTTAATTTTAAAAATAAAATAAAAAATTCTGATAATTTATATACCTTCTTTCCTAAAGATTAAAAATAAAATTAGAAAATTTACATATTTTCTCTTAGATTTTGGAAATTTTTTCAATTTTATTTGAAACTTAGTAGTATTTTTAATTAAAATAAATAAATTTTGAATATTAAAATGGGCAGACTTTTAAAAGTTGGTATATTAAAATGAGAAAAATAATTAGTTTATGTATTAAACTGGGTAGCGAAAAAAATTAGATATTAAAAATCTTAATAAAATTTAGTTGGGGTATTTTTATGGAATTTTCCCATGAAATTTTAATCAGACCGCAAAACTAAAAAGGCTTCCACAAAGATATATGACTTTTATTCATTTTTATTTTAGTATTAAATTTAAAGATTATATAAATCTTAGCAAGCTAAACACTAACGTCACATCTAATATTTTCATTTTTCTTTTGTTAACTTTTCTTGACTTTTTTTATATTTAGCACTATATAAATAAAAAAATTCATTGGGACCCCAATGAAAATAAGGGTCCCATTGAAAATTTAAAAGTATGGTGGCTCTGGGCTAATATCGCATAAGGTTAAGGGGACAATTGCGAATAAATTACTTTTATTTGTTTGTGGGCTTGAACTTTCTTGTCAATAGCCCATGCCCATATTTGAATGCGCGCGCTACTTCATGTCATGGCGCCAATAGACTTGTCGTTTCTCTATCTGGCTCCGTGTTTCGTCTTTTGTACACCAGCTGTTCGATGATATGTCTTAAAGAAACCTCGTCTTGATTCATCCGCCTCGTTAGTTGCGAGCCTTCATCACGGTATGTCATAGACTTGGTGTTACCAATCTGTAATCTTTTCTTGCCCTAGCTCTCGTTTGAAAGTAGCTTACTTGGGTTTTAGGGAAGAGTATCCTCTTGAGTGAGTTTGATATAGCGATTTCACACTTGTGATTGGGACTTGTTCTGTCAGTGTCAGAGACTCAGAGTTGTAAGATTTTGGTTTGCTAAAGCTTGAAGATAAGATTTTGACAATGAGTTCTACTGTTTGGTGGGAAGGAGCTGAGAATACAAGAGTTCTCATTGCCTAGGTTCTATCTTCTACTTTATTCAGGTTTTGTTTCATTAATGTTAACCTAAATGACTTTAAGGGTTGCATTGGTGTAGGAATGTCTATGAAAAAATGTTGTTCAGTGTTTATCCTTTTGACATCAAGTTGTTCAGTGTTTTATCAATGATTGGAAAAAATTGGTTTGAATAATAATAGTTTTATTCTCAGAGGTGACTTAGACTATTTTTCATTAGACAGATATGTTCATGAGAATTAGAAGGCTGTTGCTACAATGCAATGACACTTTTTCCTCTAATATGTGCAGATTTAGGTTGTGGTGGAAGCACACCCGGAGAACTATTAACACTTCGCCATCCAAAATCAGGTAATGGGATGCAGCTTCTTGCTAGCTTCTTATACAGTGTTGTAGGGAAAAACTTCTTCAGATGGAGTAACATGTTATGTAGTTTGATATATTTGCTTATATGGCAGAAAATGGAACATGCTACCTTTTTAGTAACGGAGTGCTTCAAGAAATTCAATGGTTTAAGCAACCATATGGTTCTTGGTTCATGGGAGATTATATTTCTCAAGGTAACTCCACTGTTGATCTTGGTTATCATGTTTACATAAATGCTTGCTTCTGATACAATTTGCGTATCTAATCTGGTAAGTAGAGAAATCAGTGATGATATTGATGATAAACTGGTTACAAACAAGAGAGATATTGGAGTCTCTCACCTCCCATGAACATGATTGATCTATTCTCAAGATACCCCTCTCTCTAATCCTCTCTCCTTCTTATATAGTACTACTTGACCCTATCCTCTCTTATGATCTTATCCTCACACGACAAGCCATGTGCAAGAGTAGACCCATTCATTTTACTAAACGACTGTGCTTTTTTACTCTACTTTAGGCATTCATAATAAGCTCTCATACTAACTCTGTCTCGGATGGATCTATGTGCCCTTCTCAATCATGCTTTTTATCCAATACCCATACTTATCATCTTTCTAGGAATTTTGAGTCATATTAATATGCAATGCAAGCCGACGAATTTTCATGGACTGTTTTCTTGTTACAGATGGAAGCTTATATATGGCCACTCCCATTGATCTTGTTTTCATCTTGTTGCCTATTTTTGACCAAGCAAGATTGAAGGTCACTCACTCTATGCTTCCTGGCTATCTCTGTTAATTCACTATTGTTTCTCAGTCTGATTTTCGTTTCTCACAAGTGTTAATTATCGATCTGTAGAAAGGTGAAGAAGATCCAGGAAAGTTCAGGCAACTGGATGAGATTTTATTTGTTGAAGGATATCCTGAATATCAACATTTGTTGTCACTTGCAGAGAAGTTTATGGAGATCGTTTGTCAAACTCAAGGTAAACATGGTTTCACACACTTACCCGAACCACAGTTTTCAGGTTGCAGGCAGAACTTTTTTATTTGCATGTATGTAATCTAAATACTTCGCATCAATTTTGAATTTCGTGATCTCTAGCTCTTTAGTTTCCTTATTCATGTTTCATCTATTCTTGTAGATGTTGGATCTATGAAGTTCTATCGGCTTGATAACTCGAAAGTTTTAGCTTGGTTAACTTGTAAGGTATGCTCTTGTCAAAACATGATTTATTTTAGCCTTTCTACGATCTGGTTCAAAAAATTGATGATACGTTTGCTGTTTGAAAGCGAGACATGTGTCTGAAAAACTATGTTCCACATATGCTTCAGGAATAAGGCATGTTTAATGCTTTATATGTCTTTCTTGGATACAACATGGTAAAAATTCTGAATTTGCAGCATCCATAGAAAAGCTTATTTGCAATGCTGCACTCTAACTTGTTGTGTTTCACATTCTATAACTCTCGTCTTTCTGTTTCATTTTGAGGGAAAGACAATGATGCAGATTAGCTCGTATCTGTTTTATATAAATACTAAAGTGGCCTGCACTTTAATGAACACAGGTAAGCTGTTTAAAGAAGACTCTTCCGGAACTTGACAAGAACTATGCAGCTCAATATGAGAAACAAACATGTAAGTTGTAGAACAGAAATCATTGTACTAGTGTGTTTGATTCCAGAAATGGTGCATCTCTGTATAGTGTTGGCGTATGTCTTTTCTTGAAATTGAGCCTTCAAGAGGTGATGTTATATGGCTTTTCACTCATATCGCCTTTAATATGTAAAGTGGTGGATGCAGTTTCAGTTGTAGGAGAGTACCTGAAGACAGAGCCTTGGTTGAAGCTTCTCTATGATCATCTTGGGTACTTTTTTTTTTGTAATCCCTCGATCACTCAGTAGAAGAGAATCATACGTCCTCCTTACAGAGGTGTAACAAGTGTTCATTGTGTCTTGTTTATCTTGCAGACTCGAGTTTGTTGACCCAACGATGAAAGAAACCAACACTGAGAATCTTCCAAACTCAAATGAGAAGATAGAGTACTCAAATTCATTACAGGTGTGTGGATGCTTCATTGCAAAACCTTGACAAGATTCATATCTTTTGTGTTTGTCCTTGTTGACTTGCAAAACTCACTTAGTCAACATTTATTAGGAGAAAACAAATAAGAAGACAGGAAACCTGGAAAGCAGATGAAGCAAGCAAAAGTAGAGACTGGATCAAAGAACATAAGAGGGATGTTTTCAAGGGCTTGTAAGAAAAAATGCTGAAATGTTTGAAACTATTTTAACTATTTATGATTGTTTTAAGAGTTGATTACATCAAAAGCCACTTTTCAACATTTCTTTACACTTAAAACCACTTTCTACATGATAGACACTTTATTGTGGGTCAGAGATAAATTGTGGACAATTTTACCCTTAGCGGATAAAAGCGTAGATGGTTCTTGTGTGGATAGATTATGCGTGGACGAGAATACGTGGAAGGGGTAATGGGTGATGCGTGGATGGGTGATGTGTAGACGGGTGATACGTGAACGGGTGTGGACGGGTGATACGTGAACGAGTGTGGACGGATGATGTGGGGATGGTGTGTATATGAACTGATGGTGTATGAAACGGTGATCTGTGGATGGATATATGTTGAAGGGTGATCTGTGGATGGATGGATGTTGGATGTGGAATAGCAATACACTCTCAACTGATGACTTCATTGGCATTGTTACGTATGTGATTATTGCTAAGTCAGAGTTTAGGGTGATTTATGTTGGGTTTAACCAGAGAATGCCTATTACTTGGGAGGATCATAGTAAAGTTGGGATCTTGATGAAATTTCTGGGTTTAAGGAAAGTTGGGATCTTGATAAAATTTCTAGTCTCGAGACCGATATATTTCCTCATTCACTAAACCAAGTGACAAAGCACATCCAATTTCTCCTCCACATATAAAGTTTCAATTGC
Organism: Moricandia moricandioides; assembly: GCA_905132885.1. NCBI lineage: Eukaryota > Viridiplantae > Streptophyta > Magnoliopsida > Brassicales > Brassicaceae > Moricandia > Moricandia moricandioides. The sequence continues at coordinate 20,191 of CAJHQQ010002986.1, forward strand.
GACCATATACTTTATAGAGTTCCATAGATCTAATCAACACAACAACAAGAGTTCACCGACGTCCTCTTTCACACCATGAGAATTTGTCGTCGTCCTCACAATGGAGCTCAGACATGCTCGCCGCCGCGTCATCCTCTCCACACTAGAGCTCGGATCTGCTCACTGTCCCGTCGTCCTCTCCACACTAGAGCTCGGATCTGCTCGCCGTCCCGTCATCCTCTCCACACCGAAGCTCGGATCTGCTCGCTGTCTCGTCGTCCTCTCCACACCAGAGCTCAGACCTACTCGTCATCTCTCCCGTCAACATAATTTCAAACAAAACAAGTACATACAGTCATGGGTTCTCCAAAAACCACCATGATTCCTATTATAACTACGAAAAAAGGGATAACAATGAAAAAAATATAAGAACTTCTCAACTCGTTGTTCTAAAAATCGAACCTTTACTCGTACAAACCCAAACGAAGTCGAAAATTGAAAAGTATAAACCTGATTACAAAACGAAATTAAAAAACTCACGAAGCCTGCAACACTTCGACTGCAGCCGTAGATGAAGGGGAAAAGGAAGATTGTAGTTTGAAGAAACTAACTTCGCATGGCTTGAAGTAGAAGAATAGATTGATTGCGTCGAAGGATTAGAAGGAGAGAGGATCATATTGATTTGGAATCTATTGATTTTGTAATCTCCTGATTTTGGAAAAAGTTAGTCGCCAGTTGAGAGAGATTAATAGAAAATAGGGTTTGAAGTAGAATAAGAGTTAGATGAACAAAAGAATCCCCAACAAAAGAAGCTCGTTTGGTTATTCTTTTTTCTAAAAGAATGGCATATATGACTTTCATTAGTTCCAAAAGTTGTCACATGTGAAATGTGGCTTAAAATGTAAATATAAAGACAAAAAGTGCCTTAGGAAGTAAAAAATTCTTGTTTGAAGCTATGAGACATCTTTACGTACCTAGCAACATCGTGAACAAAGACCAACTCACATTTGATATGAATTCTAAAATTTTAACTAGTGTTGTTTATTATATATATAAGTATGACTTTTTGATACAAGAATCTGCTTATTTGTGTTTGAATTCACGACAAAAATGGAAAATAGAGATGAGGATCATGAAAACCATTGTAAACTCAAGATCATAACAAAAACTATATGTTTGTTCTCTGTTGTAAAATCCATTGTAAACTCCTGATCATCCATTGACGAGGTTTGGTTCCGAGAGCTGCTGGCCTTAAACCTCTGCAACAGCTCCGGAACATGGGCGTTGGTAAGTTTGGTTCTCTTGCTGATCTCTTGTTTTTTTTTATTCTTATGCTTTGGTTTATTGATTGGTATTCCCTGCGTTTGTTCATCATCTCTCCTCGCTGCAGTGTCTGTAGACAGCTTCAAACCGTACTGCCCCAGCTCTTCCTCCACGTCCAGCATGTCGTTCGGAACCTGTGTCAGGGTACAGAGCTCTAAAGTCATCATCAACCTCCATCAGACACTCGAAACCATCTGGGTACACAATGCTATCTCTGTAAACGTCAAAACCATGTTTAAAACTATATAGAGCAAAGAGTAATCAGAAATAGCTTTATTCATATCATCTTGTCATGTTTTCATATTTTCTCCATGGCATTCATGCTACAACCAGGTGCAACACAAATTAGGGGTGGGACCGATCGGATATCTGGGGTATTTTAGGATATCCGAATCCGTGACTTTAGTATCCGGATCCGTGTCTTTTGGGTATCTAGACTTCGGATATCCGCCTAGATATTGTCATACACGCGGATATCCGGATTCGTAAAAATAATTAAAATATATATATATATATATATATATATTTTGAAAAAAAATATAAAAATAAAACATAAATTAAAGATTTATACAAAATTTATGAATATATATATGACATATAATATTAGTAAAATTTAAATATAATATTACAAAAATTATTTTATGTATAAATACTAATATATCGAATATAATTATTAATAAAATTAAAAATTTAATATATTTTAAAAACACGAATCCGGATCCGGATATCCGGACCTAAAAATTAAGATATTTGGATTCGGATCCGGTTTGGACGGATCCGAAATTTTACTATCCGGATTCGGATCCGGGCACTCTGGATATCCTATTTTCGGAGCGGATACGGGATGGATCTCGGATCGAATTCGGATCCCGAATAATACGTCCCAGGCCTAACACAAATGCTCTTTTCCAAATAAGTAAGTGTAAAACGGTTGTGAGAACTGTGATCTAATCTGATTTTTCCTGTTATGGTGGTTAATGAAGCTGAAGCTGAAGCTTTGGCTTACTCGGAGAATTCTTGTGAAGTTGGTGACAAGATTCTTCACAGAGACAAAGCTCAAGTCTGACTCACTTGCCTTCTAGTGCCCAAAGTCCATTTGTAGAGACAGTTTGAAAACAAAACAACAATCAGTTTAATCCCCTAACGTTAGTTTGTCTTGCCGTTTATCACACTAATAAACGGCACGATGTGTGGTTATGGGAACATGAGGACAAAGAAGTTGCAACGGATAGGATAAAATAAGAGCCCTTCATATATTTTCTTATGAAGAGATAAAATCTCACTCTCTATCCCCAAATCTTCTTCGTCTTCTCCACCAAATCCAAACCCTAGCTTCCATGGCGATATCCACTCCAGCCTCCATTTCCTCCTCCTCCAGACTCATCTCTCCCCCTCCTCTCCGTCCCGCCATTTCCACCTCCACCAACCTCAAAACCCTAAACCTCTCCTCCTCCTTCCTCCCTTCTTACTCCCTCTCCACCCTCTCCGCACCCTCTCCACACTCCACCCGCCGCTCCTTCACAATCCGCGCCGCCCGCGGCAAGTTCGAGAGAAAGAAACCCCACGTCAACATCGGAACCATCGGCCACGTCGACCACGGCAAAACCACCTTAACCGCCGCCCTCACCATGGCCCTCGCCTCCATGGGCAACAGCGTCGCCAAAAAATACGACGAGATCGACGCCGCTCCCGAAGAACGAGCCCGCGGCATCACCATCAACACCGCCACCGTCGAGTACGAGACGGAGAATCGCCACTACGCTCACGTTGACTGCCCCGGACACGCCGACTACGTCAAGAACATGATCACCGGAGCTGCGCAGATGGACGGAGCCATCCTCGTCGTCTCCGGCGCCGACGGACCTATGCCGCAGACCAAAGAGCACATCCTTCTCGCTAAGCAGGTCGGCGTCCCCGACATGGTCGTCTTCCTCAACAAAGAGGATCAGGTCGATGACGCCGAGCTGCTTGAGCTCGTTGAGCTCGAGGTTCGTGAGCTTTTGTCCTCTTACGAGTTTAACGGTGATGATATTCCGATTATCTCCGGCTCTGCTTTGTTAGCTGTAGAGACACTTACTGAGAATCCTAATGTTAAGCGTGGTGATAACAAATGGGTAGATAAGATCTATGAGCTTATGGATGCTGTTGATAGTTATATACCAATCCCTCAGAGACAGACCGAGTTGCCATTCTTGTTAGCTGTTGAAGATGTGTTCTCTATTACCGGGCGTGGCACGGTGGCTACAGGGAGGGTTGAGAGAGGGACTGTGAAGGTCGGAGAGACTGTGGATTTAGTGGGGTTGAGGGAGACTAGGAACTATACAGTCACTGGGGTTGAGATGTTTCAGAAGATTCTTGATGAGGCCTTAGCTGGTGACAATGTGGGTTTGTTGCTTAGGGGTATTCAGAAGGCTGATATTCAGAGAGGGATGGTTTTGGCCAAGCCTGGGAGTATTACTCCGCATACTAAGTTTGAGGCCATTGTGTATGTGTTGAAGAAGGAAGAAGGTGGGAGACATTCACCGTTTTTCGCGGGGTATAGGCCTCAGTTTTACATGAGGACAACGGATGTTACTGGGAAAGTGACGAAGATTATGAATGATAAAGATGAGGAGTCGAAGATGGTTATGCCTGGTGATAGGGTGAAGATTGTGGTTGAGCTTATTGTGCCTGTGGCTTGTGAGCAAGGGATGAGGTTTGCTATTAGAGAAGGTGGTAAGACCGTTGGTGCTGGAGTTATTCAGTCTATTATTGAATGAGTATTAGAGTTTATCTTATCTACTTGTGTTTTTTTTTTTTTTTTTTGGTTATCCTCTTTGATTCACAAAACTCTTTACTTGTGTTGTTTTTTTATAAGAAGTTGAAATCAAAATGTCATATATTTCTTGATCCTCCTGACCCTCTTATATATTCCTTTACCCTAATGCTTTCACATATGCTTCTTTGAGAGTCCATAGCTTTTTAATAAACTCCTTTGGCTGAGCCTCAGTGTTCAGACGAGTAACACTCTTTTGCAAGTGATAACACATTTTTATGACAAAGCTGAAAATGTTAAAGACTATTCTAATGTTTTGACGTAAGGCCAATCGCTACGTTTGAACCGCCGTTGGAACAGACAGGTAAAATGTTAATATATAAAGGATATAAAGCGCGTTTTAAGACCGCTCGAGTTGTCCGAACGCGTCAAGTAAAAATTAAAAATAAAAAAATCATTATAAAATCGTCAAGAAAGAGAAAGAAAGAAAAAGGGAAAAAAAATCGAAATCTTATTTGTCCATATCTCAATTTAGATTGGCCTCTCTGCATATCGCTCTAGCATTCGCGGGGTTCTGCAATCGAGATTCCCTCTTCCATCTCCAATCGGTATGATCAAGATTGAATTTTGTAATCTCGACACTGTTCCTCTGATTCATATGATATAATGGATGCAGAAGCTTTTGGCTTTTAAATTGGATTTTGGGTTCAAAGCCAGCTCCTTTGTGTTCTTACGGGACAAATCAAGTGACCCTTTTCTTTTCTTAGGTTTAGTATTGAGACATGTTAGTGTTTTTGTTCTGTCTTGGTTGCAAATTGTGATTGATTCTTTGATATAAAAGCAGAGATGCAGGACCAGCTTGTGTGTCATGGCTGTAGAAATACATTGCTCTATCCTAGAGGAGCTACCAACGTTCGTTGTGCCTTGTGTAACACTATCAACATGGTCCCCTCTCCTCATCCTCCTCCTCATCATCATGGTATCTATATAGATGATTTTGACTTTTTCTTTTATAATTGAATAGGAAAGTTAGAACATTTTGTTTTAGAACTGTGATTTGCTATTGCATTTTATGACTTGGTTTGGGTTCTCAACACAGCTCATGTAGGGATGGACATGGCTCACATTGTATGTGGTGGTTGTCGCACAATGCTTATGTATACTCGTGGGGCTAATAGTGTAAGATGTTCTTGCTGTCAGACTGTGAACCTTGTCCCAGGTATTTACATATATAATTATCTTCTAGAATCTGTCTTTTCACTTCATCACCATTGTTCTGTCTGCTGAAACTGTGTTTGACTTTTATGAATTTGACAGCAACCCCACCCTCCAATCAGCCTGCGCATATCAATTGTGGGAACTGTCGAACAACCCTCAAGTATCCTTACGGTGCACCATCTGTTAGATGTGCTGTTTGCCAGTTCATTACTAATGTTAATAATGTGAGTACTCCTCTCACTTCTGCATGGTTGAGTTAGGTTCCTCAAGATGTTTGTATTGGCATTTGATTTCGTCATCTGCAGATGGGCAATGGAAGGGTGCCTCTCCCAACTAACCAGCCAAATGGAACAGCCTCTCCCGGGTCAATGCCCTCTACATCCTCTGTGAGTTATCAAATTTATGGTTTTGTAGTTTCTTATGAAACAGGTACTTACTCTGTTCATTGGTTTAACCTTTTGCAGCAGTCAACACCACCGTCTCAGACCCAAACCGTTGTCGTAGAAAACCCCATGTCCGTTAATGAAAGTGGAAAGTTGGTGAGTGCAGTTATCTCATGTGTTCTCAATGCTTCTCATGTAGCTTTGTTCTTCTTATTCACACAACGTTTTGATAAAGTGACTTAAACACACAACTTCTGCAGGTGACCAATGTTGTGGTTGGAGTAACAACAGGCAAAAAATAACCCCAAGAATGAGTGATCTGAAAGAAAAAGATCAAATGAATTTCGTCTATCCCTGCCTCTGGTTTGTGCATATTACAAAGGTGGAAACAGTCTGTTTATATTATCTCCGGACTCTTTTTTTACCCAAGAAAAAAGGGCTTATTCAGAATCTCTTGTTTGATTTTGTTTTCCCAAAGTTGATGAACACAGAAGCCTTTTGGTCCAGTAATCTGGCATTCCTATTTGTAGACTTTGTAAACTTCATTGACCCTTTGAGGCATGTTAATGTATTGATATAATCTCATGAACCTGCCAAACATTAAGATTTGGGTTTGAAAATCTATTGCTTCTGCGAATAAGATTTGCTTCATAAAAGCTAGGATAGGCCAAAGGTACTGAACTTAGCTTTGGTAGATTAGATAAGACTGCCCCTAAAGTAATTCAAGTCTTTAAAGTTAGATGATCAGACATAGCCTCCAAACAAGACAGAACTCTTTTCATACAAATACTCTTTTCACATTTGACACACAGATTCATCACTTTTCTCTTTAATCACTCACAATGGCTGGATAGAAGATTCTATTAGCTTGTGATGGGACCACAAAGAGCTGGAAACTACTACTGGGACTGATAAGATTTGCATTCATGGCAACTTAAGCTGCAGGCATTGCAATGTCACTGAACAAAGAGACAAAGACCTTGTTTGTGGCCACCATTGGTACTATTCTATTAAAGCCAAATATAATATTTTATTAGTTTCTTAGGTGTTTTAAAAATATACCAAAATCAATTCGTCACACCTTCTGTTGTTCATGTTCATCAAATCAAGCTCATGACAATAAGCATGACTTTGAAAATTGAGATTTAGGTAAGAAGTAGAAATCCAACATTAGTCTCCAACATTATTCTCCTAACACATCCCTAACTACAATCTTCACTCTATAAAATCACAACACCATTGATTCCAAACATCACACAAACACTATCACAAGCAACTAAAACAGAAAAAGCCCTCTCTGTTTAAAGTCCAAGAACACAAAACAAGTCAGCTACTACAATGTCAATCTCAAGAGTCTCTCTCTGCCTAATCTTTCTCACCTTCGTCACTTCTCCACTTGTGCTCTGCTCTCGCAGCCCGAAACTGGCGGTAGCAGAATCAGCCGCAATAGAGAAGAAGCTCGAAAAAACACATATTCATCCTCCCGCATTGCATGTTCCTGTATCCACCGATGTTGATTCATCACCCTCCATGGCCAAGATTGATGATGAACCTGCAACAAGCACTGCCATAGCCGGTTTTTTCAGGTCTAAATTCCCATTCCAAGGCTGGCCTTTCCACAAGTATGGCTCTTTCCCTATGGCTAAGCCTGCAAATCCTTCTGTTCCTACAACACCGGCTACTGGAGCTCAGGAAGAGGAATCTGAGAAGGTACCTTCTTCACCAAGCAATGGAAACAGAGATGGTGGCAACGCATGATGAGTGAAGACAAGAAATGTACTTGCTATTAAAACCTTATTGTGTTTAATGACTGCTGAATCTTTATCCACTAGTTTTACATAAATGTATCAAATAAAAATGTACCATGTACTATAAAATGCTAATGTGACATTTTACATGGATTATGAAATGAATACAATTTATCTTTTATCTACCAAGCTCTGTGTAATGCCGGCTTCACTGATTCATCGTTTTGAGATAATTTTCACTATGACAGACAAGTGAATATGAAAACGTGTCCCATGTTTCTAAACAGCTTGATCGTCCTAAAACTGGCTAGAGAGCTGTTCTTCTTTGCCTTGAGGATTACACAGAAGTCGTAATGCTCGATATTAGAAGTGTTAATTAAAATATTGAATATATCATCAAACAAGTCAGGCAGGCGAGTCAAACAACTTCGAACCAAAAGTTAATGGCAAGCTCCAGGGAGAATAAAAGCATAAGAATCATAAAACTGATTAATTAAGAGTCAGAAACTTGTTATGATTAGTACCCCTACGAGATAGGGATGCATTGCATACCAATCTAAGAGATGTTAAGGGCGCAAAATAAGATGGTGAGTAACAAGGTCTAATGGAATCTCTCTTACAAGAAACACAACAAGATAAGGCAAAGACACATTACTCACTCACTCACTCGTCAACAAATCTACAAACTTTAAAGATAGATCAGAGGTTGCAGCTGAAGTTATGAAAGCACAAGCAACTTAAATAATGCCTTCACAATCTCATGAAACAGTAAAAGCCGAGACTTTCATTGCTAACCTAATCACTGCTGCTGGTTAGGCGGTGGTGGAATGCCAGGACGCGGCGGAGCAAACCCTCCAGGGTGAGGCGGAGGCGGTCCTTGCATCCCATGAGGCGGTGGAGGACCTCTCATCATCCCACCAGGCGGAGGACCCATCGGCCTTTGCCCATACGGAGGCGGCGGTGGCCCACCAAACTGAGGCCTCATCCCGTAAGGCGGAGGAGGTCCTCTGCCCATCGGAGGACCACCACCAAAAGCAGGAGGAGGCGGAATCATCGGCCTCATAACAGGAGGCCTAGAGATCTGAGGCTGCATCATCCCTGGCGCCGGCCCACCAACTCCACGAACAGGCCCAGAAAGCCCAGGCTGAGCTTGAACAAGCGGACCCGTCGGTACTCCACGTCCAGCAGCACGACCAATCCCAGGACCAGCAACAGCACCTCCTGGGCCCACCTTAGCTCGAGACTCTTCAGGAGGAGGTGGTCCTTCCACCGTCATGGAGATAACCTCTTCACCTCTAAGCAACACTAAGCCAAGCGTGCGGCGATCTTCTCTCTCTTCGTTGATCTTCTTCCCTTTCGCCGGAGGAAGCTTACGGAACTCCTCGCAGTCTCCGAGAACGAGGTTCATGTGGCGGTCGAAGGCCATGAACTTTCCGATTAGTTGTCTTCCGTCTTGGATCGTTACTCGCATTCTGTAGTTTATGAATTGAAGCATCTTGGAGCTCTTAGACATCGACATTTTCGCCGATTCGAGAGTGATAACCGCGACGGGTTTGAGTGGAGACTCGGCCGGTGAATGAAGTACGCCGGAGGATTCAAAACGAACAGATCGTGTATAGAGCCAAAATTACTAGGGTTTTGTTGGAGAAGACACTAGTTACTTGCTTATGGGCTTAGATTATTAATGGGCCTAAATATATTGGACTAGGCTTCACATTTAAAATGTATTTGTTTCTGATTTTGCATCTTTTCACTAGCTTTTTTTTCTTCTATTCGACTATTCTAATCCTTTCACTAGCTTGTATGTTAAATAGATATGATGAAGTTAAATACTACTCCCTTATCTTTAAAATACCTTATCTTTAAAAACACATTACATTATTATAATAAATATATTATTTTCTATAATTTTTAATTTTTAATAATTTTTAATCAATAGTAATTTAATAAAATTAATTAATTGTTTTTAAACTTATAATATTTTCATAGAAACACACAAAAAACACATATATCTTTGTGAAACAAATGTTTTTTTCTAAAACGTTTATTTTAATGGAAAGGAAAGAATATTTGACTATTTATTTAGATTTTGAATTTTATTTTGACATTAGTTTATATGTTTTGATATGTTAAGACTTTTCAGCTTTTTGGTTTCTTCCTTGTTTGAGATAGCCAATTGGATTCGGACAAAAGCAAGGTTATACCCGCAATGCAAGATAAATTTCTCTAAAATCTGTTCAAAATACTGAGCTATAAAATCCATGGTCAAGCTGTGACCTGAAGTCTTATACACTCTGTCAATCTTTGAAGCGGTACAGCTTCATCCAACTATCTCACGGAACTATATGTGTAGCTTAGCAAGACATAAGCTGCTGAGTTCGAGGATTCAGAGCTATGAGTTTCTTTGTCAATCGTCTAGCCAAGCTCAAATCCAGTTGATTACTGCGTTTTACCACAGACCAATTAACCTAATGTGCACGCTACCACAATCGAATGGTATATCGATGCAGCACTTTAGGATCGAATCCACAAGGAACTAATGACCTATAACATTAAGAATACACAAACTTTCCTAATCTAAGCAAATAAGAAGATTGATGATTTGTAACAAGCTAAACTCCTAGAAATATAAACAAGGTGATCTCAAATCCAATCTAGAAATAAGTGCAAGAACTAATCTTTTAATCTATAGCTAAAGATGGATCCATGGGCAAAGATAATCGATACCGGGTGATCAAGGTTCAGTCTAGGATGTTCAAACAAAACAATCAACAAGTCTATAGGTCTAGAACTCATAAAATAGACTAATCCAAGGTCATGGCAATAATCCCTATGCTAATCAAGCATTAAACATCAAATGGTCATTGGCCTAACACCATCAAGCATGCATGAATCACTAGTCTACTAACCATCTAGCAGTCCTAACATCAAATGGTCATTGGTTATTCATGCTAGAGCAATATCAAGTTGGTTCAGACATTTTAACAAACACTTATGGTGCAGAAAATGTCTAAGGATCTAGATTAGACTTGGTTACTCTAAACTAGCATTAAGAACACTTAATAAGCATAGAACAATGTTAATCAAGCAAGAAACATCCTAAACATCCACCTAATCACCCTAATCTACTTAACCCATAGATCACAAAGTGTCTACTCAATAAACTCCATGAGAAACCTTAAATCTATGTGAGATTTAAGGCTAATCATACTAATGAGCAAGAGAAACACAAATATAAGATGAAGTACTTGATTAAAATGATCAAAAGATTCAAGCTTTAACAATTTTAGAACAAGTTCTTGGAGAGAAAATGAGATAAGATCCTAAAATTAGGTCTTAGGGGTATTTATAGGAAGCTAAAACTTGAGCTGGTTCAATCACAATACCCAGATTAAACCAGAATAAACCAAAATCAAAGAGTAAAATCGACTGCCGCGGCCTACGTTTGCCCGCGGCGACATGCCCGCGGTGCACTCCTCAAGGCCGCGACCTCTTTGTGCCGCGGTGGAGCCCGCGGTGCATCTCTGTTCGTTTTCATCGATCACGCCGCGGCCTGCGTATGCCGCGGCGTTGCCCGCGGCGACTCACTGCCCAGATCCGTCGAGCGTCCGCCGCGGCCTCCGTATGCCGCGGTGCTAGGGCGCGGCGGGTCACTGTCCATTTCATCATTTTGAATGTTTCATGACTTATTTGGCTCCAAAACTTCACTTGCACATCTCCACACCTGAAAACATGCAAATATGTATGCAAATGCAATATAAACATCTAAATGCAACCTAGAATTACACTAATAAGCTTAAAATATGAATCTAAAACACATCAAAATCAAGAGATATCACCAGTCCCGGGTCTTCACATGTGCACTTAGTGCATTTGCACAAGGTCCACATAAATTTTGAAAAAAAAATTAACTAGAATTTAGGATCTTTTTTGTAGATCTAGGGTCCTAATTTTTACAAATTATTTTTATTATTCACGTATATGAATCACAGGGTCCACCAGCAAAGTGTGCCCGACCTGCTCACATCCCCATGGACCTACATGAACTAAGTATAATTTCCCATACAACAGAGCTGCTTTTGTACAGTGTATCTTCTGCAAGCGTCTCTGCATCTTCAAGCCGGCCAGCTCTTGCAAGACACTCAACTATACACATGTAATAATCTAGCTCCAGTTCAGTACAGAGCTCTCTCTATATCGAACTGAGTATTATTACAAGCCTTGTATCCACCAGTCCTGGGTGGCTACAAGCACACCACACTATTAACAAACAACAAGTGTTTTATGTATAAATAAATAAAGTATGATATGCATTAATAAACTAAAATTCAATGATAACAACTGATAAAATATGTCCGAGTCCGATCATTACATTAAAATAAATCTATCTGAAATTTGATATTGCATAAAATTCAATTGGGAAAATGAAAAACAAAAAAAAAGTAATTAAAAGTCTTGTCGGAAAACAAACTTGTTTAATAAAAATCAAGAAGGGATGACAACAGTGCGCATCATGTTCTTGAACTCGAAAAAGTCAACGCGACCATCCTGGTTCCGGTCAACGGAGTCAATCATCTTCTCCACCCTCTCCATCTCTCCTCCTTCAGGCAAACCAAGCTTCTTCAAAACCACCTGCAACTCCCTAGCGGAGATGAACCCGTCGCCGTTCTCGTCAAACACCTTAAACGCCTCCGCAAGATCCGACTCCTCTGCGGCGGCGGACTCCGGCGAAGACTCATCGCACTCTCCAGCTCCACCGAAGAAGGAATCGTCGAGGGTCTTGTGGAGGGAAGAGAAGTCGTCGAAGTTGAGACCAGTGTTTCCAGGCTGGATGTAGGATTCCACGGTGGATTTGAGGTCGGAGAGATCGGCGTCGAGACCGAGAAGGGAGAGAGCTTGGTTTAGCTCATCGACGGTGATGGAACCGTCGCCGTTTTTGTCGAATAAGTCGAAAATGCGGTGGAGACGAAGAGCGTTTAGGCTAGGGCTTCGAAGCCTGAAGGAAGATGATTGTCTCTCGACTTGCTTGTTGCTCTCCATTGTCTTCTTCTTCTTCGTTGTGGAATTGAAATGGTGATTGGAGTCTAATTATAGAGAAATTTATAAAGGGAAGAAGTCCTTTTTGGCCGGCGTTGACTTTATCTTCACCGCCATGTATGAACTTCGATCATTTAGACCCATTAGGGGAGAGACTTTAATTCACATTAAATAATTGCCTTACATGATGGACTATTTTGGTGTCTATTTCAGTAATTTGTAGATTATTTATAAAACTGAAATTGCTTCGAGTTGATAATACCCGTGTTTTTAAATCACCGGACCATCGGTCGAATCGGATTAAACCGCAAACCAGAGACTAGTAATAAAACCCAGTTACAGTCGAAACTCGTTAAAAATCCATACCAAACGGTAGCAATGTCAAAATAAACTAGCTAGTTCTACTTTATTTAGCTCTACTCAGCTGAGCTTATAGTGAGCTTGAGTTTTTCATAAACTATCTCACCTTATTTATTATATAAACTTCAATATGTAAATTTCAATATGTAAACTCGAACCTAGATAATCTATATCATGAGTTAAATAAGATAATTCGTAATCAAATATAAAAGTAAATAATTATAAAATAAAATGTAGAACATAATAATTTTAGAATATAATTTAAAATTTAAATATTAAAAATCCAATACCTTAATATTAAATATGAATAAAACCAAAACCTAATAATAAATTAAATAAAAGCTAAATAGGTTATTCAAAAATTTATTATACATAATTTTTTTGAGATAATTCATTTTCAAAGTCTGCATCAACTCAAATCATAAAGTCTTAGGAATATTGTGTTTCACATTTTATTTCTAAAGATATATGATATGAGTATTGATATCAATACTCTTTTACATTTTTATATATTAACTATAAACACGATCAAACTCATGAGTTAGCTCATGTTCATTAAAAATCGTTTATATAACTCGTGATTTAATTTAAGTTCAACCACTAAACTCATTTATTGAATGAGCCCGAAAACTAAAGCTCATACTCATGAAAAATCGAGCTAAGCTGAGCTAACTCATGAACTACAGCTCATTTTGACACCCTTACGAAGCCGTTAAAAATCGGAAACTGGTCATTCAATGAACTTGCCAAATTTGAGTTCATATGGAAACCAAAATTTTATTATTAAAATAAGTAATTTTTCTTTTTTAAAATAAAAATAAAATTTGTAAAAAGTTAATAAATTAACGTCGTAACTCGTTTGCCATCTCTGGAACTCACAAATCACAAAACTCACAAACATATATCTTCACGTCAAGATATTATTTATGTTTACTTTCTATTTTGTTAAAATATTATTATATGATCTTTTGTGTTGAAGATTTTAATAATTAAAACATTAACAGTTATGAAATTCCAAATTTGTATAAAATAACAAAGCATTGTACTTATTCTTGTTTTTTATTAGAGGAGCACATAAAAACTTACTTTACATGATTTATTTTAAAAGTGAAAAGTTTTAGAGTAGTGAAGACCTGGAGAACAAAGTTTAAAGTGTTTTCTTGTATTGATTTTAGATTTGAATTATGTTATAACTTTTTATTATATTTTTAGTTTGTTATTTTAGACTTTTTAACAAACATTTTGGTTACTGGAACATTTTATTTGATATGATCTTTAAAAAAATGTATATTATCTAGAAAATATTAAAGATTTTGAATCCAATTAAATTGGTCTAATCATATTAACCCGTGACCCAAAACTTTTTAGGTTCAGTTGCCGGTCTGGTTTTAAAAATCATATTCTGTACATTATGTAACTGTCGTTGGCCTTTTCAATGGAAAACAGACAAGCCACGTCGTAGTGGGTACCAAATTTAATTGGAAACGTTTCCACTTGCCAACTAGTATCATGGTTGGTTTCAGATTAGACAAATTTCTCCAATAATATTTTTTAAAGTTTTTGTTATATAAAATATTAAAAATGATTAAAAGAAATTCTTTTAATTTTAAAAATGTTCTATCGTTTTTCAGTTTTAATTTTAAGACTCATTTCCGGAAGCTTACTTCATAAATTTAAATTTTAAATCTATATTAGTTAACACAAAAAATTTAAATATATATATTTACATTTTTTAATAAATTCTATTTTAATTATTTTTCTCTTTCAATACTATTTTGGTGACAAAAAAAAATTTAAATTTATTTTAAGTTATTTATTTTTCAGATATCAGAATTGTTTTCAATTAACAAGAGGTAGACTAATTCCCAAAATAATGTGCAACCAATAGATATACTTTTTTGGATATTTAAATGAAATAAAAACAGTGGATCATATCTATATGGATGTTCAGAACTATCATGTTATCTTCTCATCCGAATTATCGACCAGTTCACATGAGCCAGAGAACCCACAAAACCATGAAGATTAGTCCAGCTTTAGCGCATTAAAGCCCATTTACAAATATCATTTCATTTCTTCTAGTTTTTGCAAATTCTCATAAATTTATAATCACAGAAATTTCATTTTTAGAAAGAAGAAGAATACACAAACATGTCTTTAGATCTTTACAAAACCATATAAAACTATTGAAAATAAAAACAAAAGAGTAGTAAAGCTTAAATTCTTCAGTCACCCTAAACTAATTACACTATTTTAATGATGCCTTGAGCTAGACTCATACAGAGAAACCACCATGTCATATAACTGCGTGAAGCTTGGTTGCTTCAACGGTTGTCTCTCAGTACACATAAGTCCAAGTGTAATCGCTTCCTGAACTTTCTCCAACGTTCTCTCTTCAATCTTCATCTTCTCATCAATCACTCTCTCTACATTCTCCGGACTATGAACTCTTATATACTCAAGATACCTACTTTCTGAATCTTCTTGCTCCTCATCAGGTTTTAGATTTGTAATCATCTCCAAAAGAAACATTCCAATGTTGAATATATCTGTAAATAAACAACAACACACACTTAAGTTTTAGTCTTTAACATTTCAAGAGAAGACCATTACTTGTTGATGAGTTGTTTCCATGTCCAATCTTGAACTGAGAAAGCAATGGTTCTTGATCATCATCAGATAACAAAACACTGCTTGTGTTTAGATAAAATATTATCTCAGGCCATTGCTCAGATAGATAAGAAACACCTTCTACAACTCTCACAACCACTCTTAACCTCCTTTTCCATGAAGAAGCCGATGAAGAACTTAGCCAAGTCTCAACGTTTTCTCCATTGGTCCATTCTGTAACCAAAGCTCTCAGGTTTCTGCTATTACACCAACCCAAAACCCTTACTAAGTTCTTATGTCTTAGCTTCAAAACCGCCTCGCATTCCTCTTCGAACACACGCCTTTTCTCTTTCGAAACTTTCTCTGTATACACCTCTATCTTTGCCTCCGTCCCGTCTCTTAACGTTCCCCTGTAGATATCCACTCCATTGCTTTTTCTCACAAGTCTCTGATCTGAAAACTCATCTGTTGCTGCATCGAGCATCGCGGATGTGAACTTGTGGCTTCTCCTGCACGTTCTTGGTAAGTAATCAGGTCTTTTGAGACATAACCATCCCAAGCAACAACAGAGAAGGATCACCACTAAAGGAAACACAATCAACAAGACCAAGACTTTCATCTTGTAACGCTTCACATCTGGAAGTAAACCAGAATGTATGAAACTCGAGGCGTTAAACCGTTTCAAGAACTCGGTATCATCCTCCGAAAAACGGTTATAAGAGAGATTCAAATGGGTCAAGTTAGTTAACCGGGAGAGACTCTGAACCGGAACAGAACCGGATAACTGGTTGTAACTCAGGTCAAGAGTGCGAATCTGAGAACAAGACAGAACATTTGTCGGAAACTCACTCTTGAGAGAGTTATTCACGAGCTCGATTTCGACGACGGAGAGAGGACAATACTTCCAGAAGAAGTCAAAAGAGAGGTAGAGAGCAGCGGTTTTAGGACGGCTGTGGATTCTGATCTTGGGGAAGGAGTCAACGCAGTTAGGGTTCTTGGACTCTTTGCAGAGATGGCTTGCGACGATCGTGGAGAGGAAGATCTCGGTGATGTTCATCGGAGAAGAAGAAGTGTTGTTGCAGTAACGGAGTAGAGGATCATGGAGGCAGTTTGTTGTAATGGTTGTGATGAAGTCAGGAGGTGGAGTGAGAGTGGCGAGATCGTCGAGTACTGTGGCTGAGAGAACAGAGAGAGGAAGAAAGTGTGAGAGAATAGTGAGGAAGAAGATGAAGGCCATTGCAGAGTTTTTGTGTTTACGTGAGAGAGAAGCTAAGAGAGAGGTAGTTTATGTGGTGGTGTTGGCGGTTATTTTGAAACAGAGTGGGAAGCCCATTTTCTTTCATTTTAGTGATCGTGTGTGCTTGGAAGCTAAAAGTATTTATTCAAATATTGTTTATAAAAAAATAACTATTAAGATAACTGTGGGAAAAATAGGGGAAACTAAAATATTTTTCCAGTGTTCAGACAGGTGCCATGTGAGGAATGAAGAACTGAACAAAATTTTATTTGAGAAAATGAATGCGTAAAAAAATAAAATTTTAACTTAATTGATACAAAATTTGAAATTAACGAATTCATCGTATTTTTTGAATCGTCACCAACTTAAGCTCAAGTGTATCAGACTTTGGAACATCTATGCTATTTACAATACCTTTTCCTCACGAAACTGATCCCAAAAGAAGAAATTGAGAAAGATTTGGAGAACATTTTTGACATTGAACAGTGTGTGGATGCACTGGAACCCTTAAGGCGGAGTAATGAACAAGGTTCATGCGGCCGCCTCACTGGAAAAAAAACTTTATTAGGAAAAAATGTCTCACAACGACGATAGTTGGAGTAGGAAAATATCTTAACAATATATACGATAGATAGATGACTAATTGGTTTTAAGTTGTAAGTAAATCTAATTTAATAAACTTGTTAATGGTTCAACACTATGCAATATGGAACGATGCAAACGCTTATCATTTCCAATTGTTTTGGTTGGTGATTTTCAATTAGGATTTTAGTGATCCTACAACGTACAAACTCTATAGACGCTAATCTCGGCTCGAGGAAAGAGCTTTACAACGTGCCTGAGCCATACGTGTCAAGCAACCCGAGAGAAGCGTTTTGGAATTATAGAGATATATTGGTACTGGAAGCAATCCAAGTGGAGAGACCAGTGTTGCAAAAGCTGTGATGATCTATGGATCAAAGTATTTCTTGGGGAACTTTAAGAGATTGATGGTTGTTAAAGCTAAGTATGATCCTAAGATTTTCTTGAGTGGCAACCGATGCTATTAGGAGTTCTTTTTAGGTTTCTATACTAGCAGCTAGTAGTCCTATCCCTATTAGCTTTCTTTAGGTAATAGCAGAGTATTCCTCCTCTTAATATTAACCACATACATTTTTAAGAAGACGATGATAAAGGTATGTGAGCATGCATTATAACTCATGTAATTTGCATCACATATTTATTCTATTTACATTAGGGTTATTCAGTGATCAATAAAGAACGTGGGACTATTTGTGTTAAAATGTATGTATGTTTTAGAATTTTAACATTTACTAAAAACATATAATTTTTTTGTTGCTAATATTTTATTTTTTTGTAGTTAACTATTCTCCATAATTTTCAATTAATACCTTTTGTATTTAGCTATTCCGCATAATTTTTAATTAATAAAAATTTTAAAAACACTTTAAAATTTACAGATTACCATTAATTAGCATATTGAAAATGTAAAATATGTATATTTGAAACTAATGTTTCTTTTAAAACATAGATTTTTTTCAGAACCAAAAAGTATATACTAAAGCTCACGAAACACTAAATAAATGCCAAAATTTATATAAATATTTGAAGGAATCAGATTTTTCTTTTTGGTATAATGGTTTATGGGCATACATTTTTATAGTATTCTTTAGGCGGCTAAGTAGTTAGTGCCGATCATCCGTTTTGATGTTTATTGGTGATAAAAGATGATGCATGGCTTTCGTTTCATCGTCGGCTCACACTAATGAGTTTGGCTAGCTACGGATAATATGGCAAATTGCTTTTCTTTTAATTTGTTTAAAGATAATCTCTCAGTAGTTTGTTTAAAAAACAAGAGAACGAAAATTTTCGTCAATTTCGTATACCGTGAATGTATATCAATCTACAAAAGTTAACAAACGTCCATTTCATCATTTGTTTTGAGTAAACCAGTTATTTTCTATTAAAGACTGATTATTCTTTGAACATTTTTGAAGAGAGCAAGTGTCTCTTTAGGAAAAATCCGATTACGTTCAGTAAAAAAAAAACGATTACAAAACAATAGAATATATATATATATATATATATATATATAAATACTTAATTTCTGTAAAAATCTCAAGATCATTGGTCTGCAAAAAAATTGTTACATGACTTTTAGGCATAAAACAAATAAACAGAAAACGAAGAAAAACAAGTTATCATGGAATGAATTCGTGGACGACCAAATCATTGCTAATTTACTACCAATGTAAGCCACACAAATAAGAAAACTATCATTTTCAACTTTTCAACAACAACATAATGTAACAATACAGATCATTTTTTTTCTTTATCAATTATCACACTGGATCTTATTATTCAAATCTATAACTGGATTAATTTCTGTTGACACTTCTTAATTTTACAGCGTTTAAGGACGTAAGGATTTTGACTTGATTCATCCTGAACATGCCCCAATGCCCCATATGATCTGCATATCTCAGTTTTATATTAAAAATTGCAATATAATGGGATTGTATCGTGTACGTCCTATATATAATCATAGTCTCGTCAACAAAGGATGCATTTTAATTTTATTTAACGAGATAAAGTTTCCATTAAAACAAAAATAGTTATGGTATAGTGTGCCTAAAAACTATATATCAGTCCACTGGAGCTTTTAAAATTGTTAACGGAAGGAGGGCGCTTTCAACAACGTGAGAAGACTTAAAAGTCTAAAACCATAAAAGACGCAAATTAAAAGAGTAATGTAATTCATATGTTAGTAATAGTCAAACAAATTCTTAATACGTCTCATTTCTGATTCTGATAGTTGATTATTGAAAGTTCTTAATTTATATTTCAAAATGTCGTATTCAATCTCGTGTACTTCACATGGTTAAAGTTATGCATTTTATCCGTTAAATTTGATTCGATTCGTTATTCATTTTTATTCGATCCGTAAAATCCGGATATTTGTAAGTCGTCGAATCAAAGCAAATACTAAAAATGAGTATCCGTTAGAAACGAAACAAACCACAAATACTAACTAATTTAGAGTCGAATATCCGATTTGATCCGACATTATACAAATAAATGTATATCTACAAATAAATATAGATTCTTATATGCATAATGTTATATAGAATTATTATTTTAACAAAAAAATTGCTTATAAAATATTTATAAAACAAAAATTTTCTAAAATTTTGTGTGTTTGTAAGAAAATTTGATTAATTTAAAAAATTTATGGAACATATAGTTGCATTAATTTTATTTTTTATTTTATATTATGTAAAAATATGTTTTTTGAAAACAAATTTGCATAGTTTTTCTAGATTTACTTATGTTAAACAACGTAGATGAGATATCTATAAATATTCGCAAATTTAAAAAAAATGGATAATCGTATTTTTACGAAATAAAATAAATAAAAAAAATAAATATCCATAAGATACGAAACAAATCACAACTACTAAAAATTCGATCCTACTCACCCCTACACATCTTCTCTATTAAAAAAGAAGTACAAAAAAAATCTACTATACAAAAGTCATAATAGGACTATTTCATTGATTTATTATTATGATATTTTTGATTAGTTACTTTAATCAAGCAAATATATATCATTTTAAAAAATATTAATGAATCAGTTTTAATTATAAATATAGTTATTTTTAATTCAAACAAAATCAGTTGAGAAAAATCTAACAAAATCTAACAAAATCTAATTAAAATGTTTTTCAAAATTAACAATTAATAAAATAAAAAATTACCCGCACGGATGTGCGGATTAAAATCTAGTGGTATTTATTAGTGCTACAAAGATAACAATACACATGGACAACAATAAACAATAATAGTACTAATTAATAATTAGATACAAAGTGACTTTAGAGGCTTTAATTCTATTATTGTCACGTTGTGTAAAGTCTTCCCTTCGAACTTTTCTTGACTTCTCCATAGTCCCACCACAATTCCGTTAGAATTCCAAAGCCGACGTTGACCATTGACTTTTAAACCTGCGATGAAAAGGAAATTAACTAAATGTTGACCAATAAAACAAGGAAAATTAAAGGAACTTAACCGCTAAAATATTTCGTTTTGTTATATGGATTTTCTGTATCGAACATCGTTACAAAATTATGTTCACTCTCTAGTTTATCTTTATTTATACTTGTAACTCTTATCTTGTTCATTGTTTTAGCCTCATTTTAATTCATTTTTATTGGTGTTTGATTACTTTCAAAAAGAAATAAAAACGAAATTTCTTATCATGTTCCTATAAAATAAACTATGTGTATACCAACCAGCGATAATGGGTTCAAGAATAGTACTTTGTTGATTACAATAGTATAGTAACCAAGTGGTGACTAACTGGTGAGTTTTGAATAGTGATGAATACTCATAGTTGTAGACCAAAAAGAATAAAAGTCTCCTAAAATATTAGGGTTAATTTGTCATATAACCATTATGAGATAAAAAACTAAAAAAATAGCCATATATAGATTTTTTTGGGATATGTGTCATTTTGCAACAAAACTTGACGCTATTCTCTTCATATGCGCGTGTGCGTGCAGTTGTGGAAAAATTACATTTTATACTATACTACATTTATTAGATATATTGTATAGAATAATTAATTCATAACATGAAAAAAAAGTTGATTCGTACCTATAATACATAGAGATAGAGATAGAGAGAGAGAGAGAGAGAGAGAGAGAGAGAGAGAGAGAGAGAGAGAGAGAGAGAGAGAGAGAGAGAGAGAGAGAGAGAGAGAGAGAGAGAGGGAGAGGGAGATGGAGAGGGAGAGGGAGAGGGAGAGGGAGAGGGAGAGGGAGAGGGAGAGGGAGAGGGAGAGTTACATTTCTATTTTATGTTTATAAATAGAAGAGAACATAACAAATTATGTCTAATCCGAAAAGAAAATCTAAAATCTAACTGTACTATATGTATTTTTAAGATATTATAGATTTTCAAAACAAGTTTATAGAATATTGTATAAAATTTATATAAATATATGTCAGTTTTCAATGTTTCAATTCATGTTATATGTAAAAGGAAATATATATTTTTTAAAAGTGAAACATAAAGTTTAATAATTATTTTAACAAAAAATACAAACAATTAAAATTAAAGGAAAAACCATAGTTATAATAAAAATAATATATATATAGATATATTTATGTGTAGAAGTGTGTGTTTGACAAGGGTAATATAGTAAATATTGTATAAATGAATAGTGTATATCATAGCCTAATGCTTACTATGGTCATTTGGTGAATTTCTTTTTTTCTTATGGTTATATCACTTAATTTTCCAAAATATTATGTTGTTTGCCACTTCTAGCCACTTTTAAACGCGTTAAACGCACAAAAAAAATGATACATATTTGTGCTAATATCAAATTACATTTTTATCAGCTAACAAATGATTACCAAAAGAAAAATAATTTTATTTCGTTTATAAGTTCCTTTCTGTAAAAAATCAAAATTTCATTTCTTCTCTCAGTGGTTATAAATAAACCGGACAAGAACGCACAGGACAAACACAAACACGAGACGCAAGAAGAAGAATCTCAATGTCTCATTACACAATGCGACGAACCTATGTCTCTGTCGTTTTCTTCCTCCTCTTCCTCTCTCTACCTCTCTGTTCTCTCTCTCAATCATCACCTTCACATTCTGTCTACAACTCATTCCTCAAATGCTTCTCCAAGAAAACGAAAACCCCACAAGCCCAAATCGCCAAGAACGTCTTCTCTCCGACCAACCCTTCTTACTCCTCCGTCCTCCGTGCTTACATCCGAAACGCTAGATTCAACACTTCCTCCACTCCCAAACCAACCATCATCGTCACTCCTCGCTCCTATCGCCACGTCAGCGCCGCCGTCCTCTGCTCAAAGCCCTTAAATTTCGTCTTCAAGATCCGAAGCGGCGGGCACGACTACGATGGTCTTTCTTACGTCTCCGACAAACCCTTTTTCATCCTCGACATGTCGAACCTCCGGGATGTATCCGTCGACATATCCTCGAACTCCGCTTGGATCTCCGCCGGAGCCACTCTCGGCGAGGTTTACTACAAAATCTGGGAGAAAAGTAAAGTTCATGGATTCCCCGCCGGAGTTTGTCCGACGGTTGGTGTCGGTGGTCACTTAAGCGGCGGCGGGTACGGTAACATGTTGAGGAAGTTCGGATTATCAGTTGATCAGTTGATCGACGCGAAGATCGTCGACGTGAAAGGTCGTGTTTTGGACCGGAGATCGATGGGGGAGGATCTTTTCTGGGCGATCTCCGGCGGAGGAGGAGGGAGCTTCGGCGTCGTTTTGGGTTACAAGGTCAAGCTCGTCCCCGTGCCACGTGTCGTGACGGTGTTCAGAGTGGAGAAGTACATGGACTCCGGAGCGGTGGACATGGTTCACAAATGGCAGTTCGTTGGTCCGAAAACCGACAGGAACCTATTCATGAGGATGCTGATTCAACCCGTGACGAGGGAGAAGGTGAAGACGGTGAGAGCCACTGTGGTGGCTTTGTTCTTAGGTAGAGCAGACGACGTCGTTTCACTGCTGCGTAAGGAGCTTCCTGAGTTGGCTCTAAAGAAGGAGAACTGTACAGAGATGACTTGGTTTCAGTCTGCGTTATGGTGGGACAATCGCGTTAACGCTACTCAGACTGATCCTAAAGTGTTTCTTGATCGGAAACTTGACTCCTCTAGCTTCGGGAAGAGGAAGTCGGATTACGTGGCGACCGAGATTCCTAGAGATGGGATTGAGTCACTGTTCAAGAAGATGATCGAGTTAGGGAAGATAGGGCTCGTTTTCAATCCTTACGGTGGGAAGATGGCGGAGGTTGCGGAGGACGCGACACCGTTCCCGCACAGGAAGAAGCTGTTCAAGATTCAGTACTCTGTGAACTGGAAAGAGTCGTCTGCGGAGATAGAGAAAGGTTTCTTGAATCAGGCTAAGGTGCTTTACAGTTTCATGACCAGGTTTGTGAGCAAGAACCCTAGAAGTGCTTACTTGAACTACCGAGATGTCGATATCGGGGTGAATGATCACGGGGTCAATAGTTATAAGGAAGGAGAGGTATATGGAAGGAAGTATTTTGGTAAGAATTTCGATCGATTAGTGAAGATTAAAACGGCGGTTGATCCTGGGAACTTCTTTAGGAATGAACAGAGTATACCTACCTTGCGAAGTAAGGCATAAGAGATATTGTTTATCATTTGATATAAAGATTGGTTTACGTTAATAATGTATTGCTTTGGTGAAGCTTTATCAAATGTATTTGTAACACTTGTATTTTCCAAAATAATAAAATAAATAAAAACGGAAATTTCCATTTATTAATTCTCATAAATAATTTTAAAACATTACAACTCTAAAAAATAAAACAAATTTTGAATAAATGTCGATAATATCATAAAATAGAAGTATGAAAATAATGCGAAGAAAAACAATCCAAAAGCATTAATCCAATAGGATCACTCATGCTCGTCAGTCTCATGTGAAATGAGGGGAAAAAAATGATGAGTAATAGAGGAGTCACTCAGTGAGGTATGAGATGCTAGACACGCAAACCGTTGACTTGAGTAAATAGAACTCCCACTATGACAGTTTAGCTCTAACATGAACAAACACAACGCCTAGAGCATCATACAAAACAATCAATGTGATGATAGCATATAGATATTTCATGCACCCCGCATTCTTCTCATACATATAATATATATATACGAAGCGTCGCTAGTACAATATGCTCTATATCCCCGCATATCGTAGCATCGAATGCACAAGTCTCTCAAACGTCTCTGAACTCACGTCTCCGATCATAGCGCCAAAGCTCAGACATCTCTGAACTCACACCCCACACACAGTCCCTACTCGTAACTATCTATATGTACATATAATCATATATATAGCATCACTTAGCATCACACAATCCAATCAATAGTTAAATCCTCTAGATCTCTAGTTTCGGTTTACAATAAATGAACTAACTACCAAACATGACTCAATTCAAATAGACGGAAGTTTCAAAATCTAAACTACGATAGAAAGAATTCCACACTGGTACAAGACTTATGGAATAGACTCTCATTTTGGTTGAGAACCAGAAGTGGATCAGAGAATATGATGAAATGACTTGATCCCCAAGGAAATTAAAGTTTCACCTTTGATCTCAACCTCTCTCGCAAAAGAAATACCATATTGAAATAAAAATAATAATACTATATTAAAAGAATCTAATCTCATCTCAACTTTAGGATTTGGATACGTGACATGGAAAAGTAAAAATAACAAAAGAGATGATGAGGTCAAACCTACGGTTCAAGGATGGCTTGCTTGATGCGCAAGAAACGTGCAAGGCATCACTTAACACCCTCGGGATCACTTTGGCTTGAGGGAACCACAACTACGGAGACATGGGCTGCACCTCCACTGATTCACAGCTCACGGTGGTACAGATCTACAATCGGTGGTGGCTCCGGTACGAAACAGCAACGTCATGGGCCTCCAACATCAACGCTTCATCTCTAGTGGTAACTGATGACTCTTGTGGTCAAAAATGGTGGTGGCTGCGTCTCGTCTCCTCCGATAGCAACCGCACATGCTCAAGGCGAAAGAAGAAGTTGAAGGAGTGAAGAGATGAGCAAGAACAATAGCATCACATGTTGGAAAGGTGGAGAAGAATAACTCACAATCAATGCCAGATCGTGCTTCACGTCGGTGTGTGTAAAAAGGCTTTAATGGCGCTGAATCTGAGAAGGCTAAACGACGCGAGTGGAGTCGAACAAAGAGATTCTTCATCTTGATTTCAGACTCCAAATCTCTCGAAACACCATTGACGGTGCGTGAGAAAGCAGAAAAAAATTTTTAGGTATCACTTATGGAAGAAGACGACAAACCCTATTGTAGGTGATGAAGAATAAATGGCCTCTCCGGGTTTTGGGCTCGAATTGTATGGATTAACAGACGACCCAAGATTTCTTCTGCCTAAACTTAAATGAAACACAGAGTGTTGGAGAGAGAGGACATGTGCCACTCCCATGTTGAAATTGATGACGTGGCAGAGACAAGATAGATAAATCAGCACATATTCTTGGGTTCAACCTCTAGGTTCACCCCTTATATACAAACCAATAAAAAGCTGTCATGCGTTATATTTTGTTTATTATTATTTTTTTAAATAATAGGATTGCAAAAAAAAAATTAACATTACAAAATTCTAAACTCTAAACCTTATACCTCAAATTCTACACACTAAACCTTAAATCATAGAATTATCACTAAACCCTATATCTCAAACTCTAAACACTAAACCCTAAATCCATCCTAAACCTTAAACCCTAGGGTTAACCCTAAATCTTAGGGTTAACCCTAAATCTTAGAGTTAACCCTTAACCCTAGGGTTAACCCTAAACTTTAGGGTTTAGGGTTAGATTTTAGGGTTTATTGTTTAGAAGTTGAGCTATAGAGTTTAACTAGATTTTATCCCGCATGTCCGTGCGGATATTTTTCTATTTTATAAATGTATTATATATTATTGCAAATATCTAATTTTATTTTAGTGTTATATATTATGTAAATCTATAATATTATTGTTTATATTTCTTATTCAATATTATCAATATATAGTGATTTGTTTAAAAAATTTTACTTTGTTATCAAAATTTTACTTTGTTATCAAAATTTTTACTTACTAATATATTTTCGAGTTAAGTACAATAAAATAACCATATGAAATAATCAAATAGAGAACCTTTTCATAATATGTTTTTTTCTTTAATTTATACATTTTTCATATAATATATTTTAATTTTTATTTATTTATATTATATAAAAGAAATATATTTAAGATCATTTCTATTTACATGTTTTGTATAAGAAAGTATACTTTAACATATATCATTTTAGCATTTTACGGGATTTATAAGTAAAAAACTGTTTTGTTTAAATAATATAGCTTATGTTTTTAGTAAATTTTATATATAGTAGTATCTATCATATTATTTTAGTAAATTTTATTGATATATGATATTTTTTAGATGTTATGATATTAAGCTTTATTTTTTAAAAAAATTAAGACTTCAAAATATTAGATTACTTTAATTTTTACAACATATATAAATAGTTTTTCGTGGTGCATTTCAAAAAATTATTTTTTATTATCTATGATTTTATATTTTGTAAAATTTTCAATATTATGATTTTGAGTTTAAATATTTATTTTCAAAATTTTATATTTTGTCAAGAAAACCTTTGCAAAATTAAACAACTATTTTTGAATTTGGAACATTAAATGAATTTTTTTTGTGACTTCATCTAATCTATTATTTTATAAATAAAATATTAGAATTTTTGGTACTATTTTGAAAAAAAAATCTCAATATATTTTATTATAATTAAAATACAAATAAATTTAAAATTAAAATTGTTTTCGTTAATATTTTAAATGAATTACTAAAATTTTATAGTTCTCTAATAACATATTTTAAAATAATATATGAACTAAAGTTTATTATATGATATTATATTTTCGTATAGAATTTTTTTAAGCAATATATTATTGAGAGTTTTAAAATAAATAAAAAGTTGTATATATATATAAGTTTAACATATGTTGATACATTTTTTTTTTATAAAAATATTATATAGTTTACGAATTTCAACCCATTTTAATGATGAGTGATAATTTATTTAGATGAAAAGTTTAGAAATTTAAAATTTTTTAAATTACCTTTTAATATAATTTTATTATATTTAATTCTTGTATCACTGCTATTTTTATATAATCCAGAATATATTTATAAAATTTATAAAAAAACTGTATATAATTTTATTTTCCTGTTTTATAATGAAATCTTAGGTAAAATTGATTTATAATAAAATTATATTGCTAATTACAAAATTTTTTAATGTGTTATCTTCTAAAAACTATTTAAAATTTTAAGTAAGATTTTGTTAGATTCATTTTCAACAGATTTTGTTATAATTAAAAAGTAAAATTTAAATTTCGAGTTAGTTTATTATTAATATAAATAATCAAATGTGTCATATTAACTAATTTTTTAAGTGGTTCTACTATGACTTTTTAGTAGTAGATAAAAATATGATCTTAATTTAATAGATTAGATATTAATCCTAGGATTTAGGGTTTAACATTTAGAATTTGAATTATAAAGTTTAGAGTTTAAAATTTTATAATGTCATTTTTTTAAAATTAATATTTTTTCATAAATAAAATATGACACGTGTCAAATTTTTATTGGTTAGTTTATAGGAGGTGAACAATAAGTCATAAATCAGTACTATATATATATATAGATGTGCAGTGGATCAAATCATATATAGAATGATCTAAATAATTAAAAGTACAAAATTAAAAATCTTTCTTTGGAATGAGGTTATATATTCAATCTGTTTTATATTACATAATGTTTTAGTCTAATGCACAAATATTAAGAAAATTATTTTTTATCAAAACTATTATTAAAATACAAATTTTTAAATTATTTTATTTAATTATAAATATAAATAATAAAAATACAATTAGTTACATATTTTTTTGATAAAATTAAAGTTGTATAGATTTGTGCAATTTTATCAATTATGAAATAACAAAGTTTATTTAAAACATCATGTATATTGAAACGGAGTGAGTACCAAATAAAAATCATTGATTGTGGAATTAAAATAATTACTAAAAACTCTAAAAGTTACATACATCCTCTGCCACTACCGTTATAAAGTGTACATACAATACAAAGAACAAGAAGCAAACAATCATTTTCAGCAATGATTAAAAAGCAACCGTTGTCTCTGTTCTCTTCTCTATCTTCTTATCTCCCCTTTCTCCTCACTCACATGACCAGAGTATACCTCTATACCTTAACATGGAAGGCATGAGATATTGTTTATCAATTATCATTTGATATAAAGATTCGTTTTCCTTTAGTAATGTAATGCTTTCGTGAAACATTAATATAGAATGTATTGGTTTTTGATACTGTATATTGTACCTTTTCACGAAACTCTTCAATAAAGTCTGCCTAAACCTGTAGATTGTTGAGAGTTGGCTACCTGCTTTTGAAACTTGTGGCAAAAAATGGTGGGTATATATAGTACTTAGTTTGGAATAACTAACTAGAGAGTGACCGGGTGATTGTGGTCGAGTGGTAAGGAGACGGGATTGGGACGCCAACACGTTTCAGGTTCGATCCACCTGCTGCGCGAAACTAAGTCACAATTATCCTGGTCACCTTACACGGATATGGGCCCATACTTTAGGGCCCATTTGAATACCCGGAGAGAGAGTCTATCCGTGGGCTGCACCTCCCCTTTGGGATTAGTCTGGGCCTCTCCATGGGCCTGGGATACCCCCAGGTTAATCAAAAAAAAAAAAAAAAATAACTAACTAGAGAGATATGTAAAATATTCGTAAAATTTCAAATGATCCGATGCTCATTTGATTTGGTCCAAAAAATCTGAATATATGTAACTTTATGGAGTAAATTAAATATTACTGTGTAATATCCGTAAAATTAATACAAATCACAAATACTAATATTTTTAAAATTGATATCCGCTTTGATCCGTTATATATACTTGTATTAAAAAAATTATATATATATAAACTACATAATTATTATATTTTATGTAAAAATTTATAATATTTTTGTTCACTAAATTAATTGTTAGTTATTATAGGTTTGAAAAGTAAGAGATTTTACTTTCATAATATAATTATTATATTATTTTTAATCTAAAATTTTATTTGCACATAGATAGTCAAATATTCAATTAAAATATAGATTATTAAGATATTCAAACATCAAATATCTAGATGGTTGCAAAGCAAATACATATATTAAGCGGATGAAATGGGTCTTGGATACCATCCAAATTTTGGGAGGTTCTGGACAGTGTTCTCAATATTGTCTAATGAGCGTTGAGCGATTGTGTTGACTTTTAGACTCAGATTGATCGCAGCTGTGAAATTAATGGCTGTGCCACAAAAAAATCAAATAGTTTAAGGGCCACATTTAAGTTCCATTGTCACAGTATCCCACATTCAGTTAACAGCTTAATATCATGGTTTATGCTCTATTTTCTTCTTCTTTCTTTCATATCTTTTAAATTAGAGGAATACTTTAAGATAGATTTTAAAAAAAAATTGACATCAAAATAATTTTTTTTAAATGACTGAAATAGATTTTATTATGATGTAAATACACTTGGGTATGGTTTAGAGTTATGGAGTGTGGTTTTTGAGGTGAAGTTTAAAATTAAAAAAAAATTAAAATTTTCAAAATTAAAAGTTCAATTTTAGTTATTTTTTTTTCATAGTCTATTTTTATGACAAAAATTTTAAAAGTTCTATTTAAAAGATTTGTCCTTTAATTTATTAGGTATATTTTTAATTAATTTTTAATATTATCTTCTTTACCATTTAATCACTAAAAATATTCTTCAATATGACTTGTCTTATATATTATTTGAGAAACATCTAATCTATTAAAACTGAAGTACAAATATGAAATAACCCTTGCTTTCACCTAATATTTACAAATAATGCCATTGATATTATCCATGTATCCAAACATGTAAACATTGATTTTTAACAAGAAAAAAATAAATATGGGCTAAGCCCATTAACAATCTTTGTCATTGAAATTGAAGACTTCATAAAAAAATGTATATATGTTTTCCAAATTTTTATAATAAAAACATAATTATACATATATAACGTTAAATTAGTTTTATTTTTATTCATATTCATATCAGCTACCAACTATATTTGAATTATAAAATATAATAATGTTAATATTTTTTATTATAATCTGAACTTATTCATTTACAATAACAAAATCATGTAACTTTCCATAACAACTTAATGACTAAAATACAAACTAATATTTATTATAAATGGTTATATATACAAATAAATAATGTATTATCATTTGTACGATATATATCTAATAAGAATAACTTATGTAATTTATAAATTAAAAAAAAAATTAATCACCATATAATACATATACACAGTTAGGTCTAGGATAGATCAAATATCTAGGGTATTCTAGGATATACGGATTCAGATATGCATTTGTCGAATTCATAAAACTGTTATCCGGATCATGATATTTGCGGTTAGAATATTCGAACTAAAACATGAATACACGCAGATATCCGAACCTGTTTTTTTAATTAAAAATAAATTAAAAACTAACTATTAACCATCTATTTAGTCTATTTAAAATTATTATTTGAAAAAACTTAAAATCATTAAAATTTAATAAAATTAAAATTTTAGTTATTTTTTATATAAAATTATATATAATATACATAGATAACTATAATTAAATTTTAAATATTTAATATTTGGATCCGGATATCCAAACTTAAAATTTTACCATCCGAATTTGTATGTGGATCAATCAAATCCGTAAAATCACTATCATGATCCTTGAATATCCGTTTTTCGAAGCGGATGAGATCCCGAATCGGATAACGGATATCGAATATTAAGTTCAAGTCATATATACAATTATATCTAATAAATTGCTTAAAATATTAAACATTACAAAAGTAACACACGCGCGGGCGCGCGGGTCAGAGGCTAGTTACAACTTATAAGCTATGTTCGTGTCATCACCATAATGATTCTTAGAATCCTTAAAGGAATATGTTGATACATCTAAACATATGTTATATTTTTCATTAAATAATTAAAAAAATAATTAGTAATTTATGAAATAAAAGATATCGAATCACCTGACATGATTAAAATATATACGACCATTATTAGTTTTGAATAATAAATATTTGATAAAAATTTGTGTATCTTCTATCATTTTTATTTAATTTTATATTATTAAAATAAAAAATATATTAACCATTTAATAAAACATTAGAATTTTTCGAATATGTCATATTTTTAATTTTTAAAACGACTATAAAATACTAAAACTGTTAAAAGTCTCACATTAAAAAATTTATGATCAGTGGTTGCAATTTTTGAATAAGATACAAATGGTCATAAAATGATATAAGTATGAAATTTCATTTAATATATATCCATATTAAAAAAATTAGATGTATTTATTATCATTTAAATTAAATTACATACTATGTAATATATATAAATATTATAATTTCAAATTTTTAGAAGTATGTATCATATTTGAGATGATAAATAATAAATATCTTTATAATTATAATTTGATCAAATTATTAAAATATATTTTACATAGATTTTGTTACTATTATTTTTTTAAATCCTACTATTTAGTAAATATTTTTTTTCGCGTAAGGCATTTAACATTAAAATATTTATTCGCGCAAGGCATTTAGCATTTGATCAAATCATTAAAATATATTTTACATAATTTTTAAAATATTCCTAAATTTAACATTTATTTTTTCTTTGTCATTTAAAACAAACATAAAACACTACCTTAAAAATGTACTAATCCTAACTTTCAGCATTAATTAATTATCACTTCGTTATATAAAGTAACGTTATATGTCTTTACAAAATTTTCCTTATAAATTACAATCATTTTCTTATAAATTATAATCAGTTAATTTTATATATGATCAATATTAATGATCGTTTCAAATGATAATATATCTTAACAAAGTATTCCTTAAAGTAAACAACTAATTTTACATGTAATTAATTATATATATATGATTACAAATACTAAGATATAAAATCAATATAAATTTATTTTTCAATTTCATAAATATTAAACATATCAATTTCCCATGTCTAAAAATAAGTAGTCCATTGATATTATATAATCACCATTTTCAAAAAATTAAACATTCATGTACATGAACAGTATAAATTTGGCATAAAACAAATAAAACTTCAAATAATTATTTACTTATAATTTTATATACGTTAAAAATATATTCAATACCAAAAACTAGAGCTCGGCAAATAAACTGAACCCGAACATCCGAACCAAATCTGACCCGATTAAAATGAATCCAAACCGATCCAAACCCGACATAAAAACAAATGGATCTTGTTTTATGGTATTGTGGGTGCTGGGTTTTACCCGAACCGAACCCAAACTTAAATGGATGTCCGAAAGAACCCAAAAGTTCAAAATTCCAAAAAAAAATGTGTACCATACCAATCTGAATTTCTAAGATGTATCCAAAACACACTAAAATATTATGAAATACTTACAATAAATAAGTTATTACATGAATAATTAACTAAAATACTTAGTCTAATATATATTTTATTGGTTAATATTAATGTTTTATGTTTGACATTGCATTTGAAGTTTAGTTATAAATACATTTGTTTATAAGTTTAAACAATATTGTTTTTTTTAAAGTTTAAATAGTGTTCTTACGTTTATATA